>CAUYRT010038203.1:0-90415 GCA_963574885.1 Lepilemur ruficaudatus | reverse complement strand
TTACTAGTCAAAGCCAAAAGAATCAGTTTGATTTGGGAAAAGTAGGGTGTCAAAATATGATATTAAAATATGATGTTTAAGGCTGGGTGCGGTGGCTCACGCCTATAATCCTAGCACTCTGGGAGGCCGAGGTGGGCGGATCGCTCAAGGTCAGGAGTTCAAAACCAGCCTGAGCAAGAGCGAGACCTCATCTCTACTACAAAATAGAAAGAAATTAATTGGCCAACTAAAAATATATAGAAAAAATTAGCTGGGCATGGGGGTGCATGCCTGTAGTCCCAGCTACTCCGGAGGCTGAGCCAGAAGGATCACTTGAGCCAGGAGTTTGATATTGCTGTGAGCTAGGCTAACGCCATAGCACTCACTCTAGCCCCGGCAACAGAGTGAGACTCTGTCTCAAAAAAAAAAAAAAAAAAATACAATGTTTAAAATATGTAACATTAACAACATAAAAGTTAATGATTATCCAAGTTGCCAAACTTTTCAAGTGTTCTCTTTGTTTCCATTTTTTTCTTTCTTCAAATAACCTTCCACATGGCCACCAGTGAAATTTTTCCAAAATGCAGATCAGTTTTTTAATGGTTACCTTCACTTACAGTTTCCTTCACCATGTTTTCAACCACAGTGACTTACATTTTTACTGATACTCAAATATCGTTCTTTTGGGTTCTTCTCCCTTTCACTTTAAGACCAATATTTACATGCCATTGCATCTGAAAGTAAAATAAAATTAAAAAAAAACAAACAAAAATAATACAAACTCTCAACTCTTCCCACAAATCTGACTCCAGAAACAATGGAGAATAATAAAGAGGTTTAATGAAGGTTTTCTGTGCATACCAGATAACAAAACTGCCTAAAAATCTTTGAGCATCAGTTTTCCAAAGTTCCAACTTTTAAGGCAGCTACCACACATTGCTAAATTCCCTTCTCTTGCTATAAGAGTTCAAGCTCACTGGGCCATATCCTTGGATGTCTCTGTGGGTCTGGTCATTTGTGTATTCAGTGTAGTCCTTTCTCTGTTTCCCTCATTTGCATCCCCATCTATCATCCTGCTCAGCAAGACAAGGGATGATGCTGAAACCCTACCTGCTTGAAAAGAGGAGAAGCAGCATAATAAATATTTATAATTTAATTTTAATTTGCTTTTATCTATCTAATTAAAATGAAGTAATGAAATTTGTGAATGATTCACTTCTGTGAAAGGTAGAGTGAATTAAAAGTTAACACTTGATGAAATCATTCTCACAGATGGACATTTTGTATGCTTCCTTGAGGAAGCAGAAAGTTCTGGAGTAGGAGGAATTACACAGAATCGCTTCCACAGTGTATCTTATCCCTGATAGAGCCTAGGTAGGAACTACTGCATTGACCATGGCAAAAGCTACGGATTATTGTTATGCTTTTGAGTTGTGAATGTTGAGTGGGAATATGGATGTTTCTTTTTGGCAGTAAGAAAGTTTCTTTTTTTCTAAAAACTGAACAACTATCGTGAGCCTGACTTTGTTGTCCTGGATTAGGAACCCATTCTTGAACCAATTACCAGGGCAGGGATAGGTGATGACCTGGTTGGTCAGACCTGTGTCACATAATGAATTCTAGCAGAGAGAAAGTTGTGATCATGGGTTAAATGTGGGAGTGGGGAGTGGCAAATATGAGGTGTTTTCTTTTTTTTCCCCAAGAGGGTAAATTGATAACAGTGATGAAAGCAGCAGGTGTCCATTACATTGGCCTACAAGTCCAGCCTCATGCAATCCAACTTTCCTATCCCAACCCATCCAGCGATGGCTGATGTGCGCACATTTCAGCTTTGTTGTACCCTTTCATACCTCTCTGCTTTTTTCATGAGCTATTCCTATGACCAGAATATTCTTCCTTTCTTTACCTGGTGAACTCCTGATCAAATGGCACCTATTTTATGCGGCTTCCCTCCAGATGCTGTTGGCTATTTTTCTCTCCAATCCATTAACACTTTGTACCTACCTCTATGACAGCATGTCTTTTGTTGTATTGGATTAGTTGGCTTTTCTGCTATTACTTGGGTATCTCAAGGTCTCTTCCATGTCTTTGTATTCCCATTGATAGACACAGACCCAGTGATTATATTTTTATTCCATAAATTTATGGGCCTAGACAGGTGGGAAATTTTGGGTTAATTTTCTGATCTGTTTCATCAAGGTTGTGATTCTCAGTCGGGTTTCTGCTGTACCACTTCCCAGGGAATGTTTGGAAATGTGTGTGAGTACTTTGGGTTATTGCAATGATTGGGGGTTGAGTGCCAGGGGCATTCCTTGGACCCAGCGGTGCTAAATGTTTTGTGATGCAATGAACAGTCCTCCACAGGGAAGGATTGTCTTCTGGAAATGCCAATTCTCCCATGGAGAACTACTTTCTTAGGCTGAAGCATAGAAAATAGGAGAATGATTCGGTAACAACACAAACTGCATTTCTGACTCTCATCAACCCGTTATGCACACTATGAATAGGAGAGCCTTATGCTCAATTAACAGATTGCTTCAATGATAGGTTTTTCCTGTCCACTAAATGTATCTCTATTCCTGTTTTCCCCATATCCTCTAGAACCTGAGGTTGGAGTACAAAACCATGTGCAAGTGCAGGGTGAAAGTTTTTCCTCTCCCATACAAATCTCCCTCGACTAAACTTTCTTTCAGCCTGGGGAGGAGATGGAAATTAAGTTTTAAGTGTTTTTTTCACAAATATGATGAGATAATTTGATCTTAATGCTTTATTCACTGCACAGAAGGCTGAGAGTGACTAATTTCAACGATCTTTTAAAAAAATCTATAGCGAGCCTTCTGGCTAAAGACACCAATGTGGAGGGTGGCACATAGATTTAAATCCAGTTTTCTCTCATGAGGTGTCAGAAAACTAAATGGTCTAGCGTGGTTGTTTAGGTCCTATTCTAGGAAGTGCATATCTTTGTTCATTGTTGACACCAATATGGCTGTGGTATCTAGGCTATAGGGAGTGTGTAAGGAGAAAACTTGGGAGCATACTTCTTCAAATAAGGTCCTTTATTTCTTTGCCTCAAAGGTGACATTTTTGAAAAAAGATTGCTGAAACACAAGTTCAGCAACTGATGTGATTTCACTGTCCCATGTTATATATAGCATAAAGTCTCATTGAAGGAATTTACCAAGGGAGTCTGAAACTTGGTATATTTCAGTTATCACTTGATAAAGTTTTTTGAAAGATGTTGCATGTAAAATGCACCTTGTAAAACCAAATTCTAGTCTATTCTTAGTGTGTGTTTATTTCTCTTTTAGATACTCCCAGAAGCATAAAAGCATCCACTGCTACAGCTGAACAGTTTTTTCAGAAGCTGAGAAATAAACACGAATTTACTATTTTGGTGACCCTAAAACAGACCCACTTAAATTCGGGAGTTATTCTCTCAATTCACCACTTGGATCGCAGGTAAGTGTGGCTGCTGGAGTTTCCTGTATTTTCATTTTCATATGCTTAAAAGAACATACTAAAGAGAAGTAAACAAAAGCCAGATATGGTATATATAAGATTGGTTTAAAACAGAATGAGTTTGCTACATTACACAAAATCACAAACACAAGTAATTGAGAGGGGGCCGGGCACGGTGGCTCACGCCTGTAATCCTAGCACTCTGGGCGGCCGAGGTGGGTGGCTCCCTCAAGGTCAGGAGTTTGAAACCAGCCTGAGCAAGAGCAAGACCCCATCTCTACTAAAAAAACAGGAAGAAATTAATTGGCCAACTAAAACTATTCAGAAAAAATTAGCCGGGCATGGTGGCACATGCCTGTAGTCCCAGCTACTCAGGAGGCTGAGGCAGTAGGATTGCTTGAGCCCAGGAGTTGGAGGTTGCTGTGAGCTAGGCTGATGCCATGACACCCTAGCCTGCGCAACAGAGCAAGACTCTGTCTAAAAAAAAAAAAAAAAACAAGTAATCGAGAGGGACGGAAAAGCAGGAGCTGCTGCTTTTCTGGTTGCTAAGAGCACATGAAAATCTTCATTCTGAAAACAAATTTATTAATTACTGAATTCCTCAAAAGGTATCTTTCTCACTGTTAAAGTCAAAAATACTTCTTAATTTGTGAATAGTTATCCACAAAAATATTATATTCTATTTCTTTGCAAATTGCCTGGGTTTAGAGTTTAATAGTCTTATAATTTTAATCACTGACATAACTTTTTTACCTCATAGTTTATAGCAGTTACAGCTGTATTCTTTGACATGTGTTGAATAAAAATGCTGTCTACTGTCTTCTGGCTTCTCTCACATATAGAAGCATGATAAGAGAACTAGTGGGAGTAAGGAGGAGGAGGAGGAAGAAGGAAGAAGAAAGTCATTCATGACACTTGGCATATACATAAATTGCTACTAAATAACACCAAATAGCTTCAAATGATTCCTTCCTGAATGAATAACCACAGTTCTGACAATGAAAGTTTCTTCATGTTCATCGTGAATCCCTGCTCGACCACTTACTCTCTGTGGTCCTTGGGCAAGTAACATAACCTCTCTGGGTCTCAGTTTCCTCATCTGTACACAGGAATTGTAGTACCTACTTCACAGGTTGTTGTGAAGGTGGAAGAGTTTATATATATATGTAAAGTGCTTCACATATATACAAGCTTTCATAATCCTGTCCAGGTGTGGACATAAACTTTTTTATTTGGTTTCTCTTATCAGAGACGAGGCAGCCTAGGACTTTGCAAGTCTTTACTAAATACTAAAGGGCAAACACAAGCAAATATATGTGGAGAACAAAATATAGCAAGTCTCACTTAGAGGGGAAGGTTCCTAGGGACACTCTGTCTGGCTTCCTCTCAGGGCTTGAAAGCCCCATCTTGTTCCATCTTTGTCTCCAAAGGATAACTTCCCAGGCCCCTCACTTGGGTTTCTTTCTTTCCGGGTTCTGGCCTGTGTTTGAGGGGAGGGTGCCATTCTAACGCTCACCCAGTAGCTGGCCTATGGCCTTTGAGACAGAGCGAGAAAGGGAACTATCCGATCTCCAAAGGTTCCCTGGGGCTTTTTTCCTTGGTATGTTTCTGGTCCCAGGCAGAGGCCTCACCTTCAGGTGATTGAGATCAGGTGAGCTCCTCGCTTACAGCAGCGTGCCTCTCACCACGTCATTTGAACTTTTAGGTAACACGAGTCCTATGTAATAAAGGAACGTTGTTTCTTCACAGAGCAACCTGATTTATTGCTGATTATCTCTACTTGGTAGAAAAAGTTACCCTTCATTTTGTGAGCTAGATTTTCCTTTCGTGTAACTTTCTTCCATTGCCCTCTTTGTAGAGATGTGGAACTTGCCCATCTTTCTTCCAGATAGCATCCTGTACATACATATGTGATGGCCACTGCCACACCCTGTCTTACCGCTCTTGTCTCTGGACTGACCAGTGCTGCGTGCTCCATCTGCTCCTTTGGAGGCTGGATGGTTAGCACTTCACTAGATATACTGCCCTCATCTGTATGAGTGACAATGGTCACTGCGTGCCTCGGTCCCCAAGGTTGAACACATTAACTGTACACACTCTGACCATCCCAGAATTCTTGTACTCTGCAGACTTTTCATCTAATACATATTAAAATAGTTCAATATTGTTTTAGCACCTTAAACATTATAGAGATAAAGGCAACTGAAATACCTGACCTTCATCAGGTGACTTGCTGTCACCTGATGAAGAGTGATCCTTTCTCACTCTTCTTATGAGGTAGATTTGTTAAGGTAGCAGGTATAGCTTTAGATTGACTTATTTAAATTAAAAATAATATTTGTTTTTTTAACTTATTATAGCAATGTATTTTCATTGCAGAAAATTTGGGAAACCGACAATTATAAAGAAATAGGAAAATGCATACAAATCATACAACCCAAAGACTAGTACTGAAGTTCTATCATATTTTAATCCAGTCCTTTTGTCTGTGTGTGTGGCTATGCCATATTTTGTATGATGAACTTCTTACTTTTGGATATTTAACTCATTTCCTTTTTTAACTTCAATAAATAACACCACGATGAATACATTTATACATAAATCTTTGTGTTCAATTCTCATGCCTTCTAGTTACACTTTTTACATTTAATATTAATTCTATGATTTCCTTTTACTTATTCATTCTGTTTGTATCAAACTATAAATTTGATAACATTTATCTAAACAATACCACATTTGGGATATAGCATATCTTTCCACGATGTGAAAAATCATTTAGCTTGTAAGGTACTTTTCATTTGCCGAGTAAGCTGTTATTAAAGGCTTACCATGTTGTGCTCAGTGTATTCCATGTTATTGGTTCATTTATCCTCAATATTCAATAGTGGAAAGAGAGTGCAGACCTGGACATGGAGCATGCATTCCAGTCATAGCTCTGCCACTTACTGGCTTTGTGACCTTGTGCAAATTACTTCCCTTTTCTGCACCTCAGGATTCCTCATCTGCAAATCTATGTAAAGTGCTTGAAAATACGAGCTAAAAAAATTCCACAAACATCCCCTAGTAATATAAGGTCAGTACCGTCATTTTCATTTTACAGATGAGAAAACAGCCTTAGAGATGTTATAGCTTCCATAGGAGTAAGCAGGAACAGAGCCCACCTGCTGAACCTCTGTGCTATGCTGTCTCTCAGTGTCTATGGGAGATCACAAGACGAGATTCTCTTTTGCTCATTTTTTTCACAGCATCACTTAGCTAGTTAGTGACAAAACCAGGACCCAAACCTGCTTCTTCTATTTATTGATTCTGGTATTTTTATCAGTACACTGTGACATAACTTCACCTCTTATCACCCTGACAGATCTTGTGTTGTGGCTTCTATTGTTTTTTTTTTTTTTCCTGTTATGGTTGCTAAAACCAACTTTGTTTAGTTATCTTGCTTTTTCTCACCCGTCTCTTCAGTTTCATCATTTCCTGAACATTTATTTATTTTCTTCTTTCTTTGACAAAAAATTTAAGGTGGTTCATAGAGATACCTATAATAAAATAAAATGAAACATGCAAATCAGGGCAGAGAAAAAAATAGAAATCTAGTTAAGTAATCAAGAGAATGCGTGACGAGGGGCAAGATGGCGGATGAGAAAAGATGCCTGCCTGAGTGTCTCTGCAAGAAAGATAGAGTTTAGAAGAAAGTAGAAAAAAATAAACAGATAGAGAAACATGGATTGGTTGAGGGTCAAAAGGAAAGGGTACCTGAAACTACAGGCGACTCCATGGGAAGAAGTTGCAGAGGAGAACTGGGAGGAGAAAGGCCCCTGAGAGGCTTGGAGACCAGCAATAAGGGTAGGTGGAACAGTTAAATTTCCCCTCCATTGCATGCTGGACTTCTGGTGGGCTCCTGAGTGGTTGGAGAGACCTGCTAATACCAGCAGAGAAGCGTCTGCCGCCAGTGAGCAGTGAGCCTCTTGCGGACGGGGCACCTCCTGGCCCACAGACCTGAGCTGATTGGCAGGCGCCATATTGCTTCATTTTCCCCTTTTCCTTCCCCTTCCCTACCCCCGGCTGCTGAGAGAGACAATTTAGCCACCACTGGAGGCATCTGCAGGGAACGGGACCTTTCCTTTTGGGGCCCTACAGAGAACTTAGGGTACTCAGACTGTGAACTCCCCTCCCGCCAGCCCTCCCAGGTGCCGCTTGCCTGGTGACTCCAGGAGAGCAGAGCAAATCCCAAAGCAGAGAGACATTGATCCATCTTGGGCACCCCGTGGGTGACTTGTGACCAGCAGTCTTCTCCCTGGCAGGGTCAGGAATTGATCTCCGGGACCCAGAGACAGGCCTGCTGACCAGATTCTGTACACCCAGGTCTTGATCACATTGCTCCGGGGCACAGAAGGGATATTTGTGAACAAGCCTGTTGAGGTGTGTGTGCCTTCAGGGGGCAGACCAATGTGCTTAAGGGGCAACCCTCCTCCCACAGGAGGGCTGTGCTCCAAGCTCAGGGTGTGATCCTGGGCACGGAACCTCCTGGCCTGCATCATAGCCAGGGAGATCTGCTGGCTTGAAGTCCTGCCTGCTGGCAGAAGCCTGGGAGAAACCACGGAATAGGGGAGGGTGGAAAGGAGTGAGGTCTGCTCCAGACTGCAGGTCTCAGATAGCCCCAACCACACATGCAGACTTTTTGGCTGAGTGAGGCCATTTTAGCCCCTCCTTGGCAGCTTTGCCCAGAAGTAGAGAGCAGACCCTGGACCCCTGTTAACAGCATTTATGGAGCTTGAGGGCAGGCTCACCCAAACCAGCCCCACCTAGCCTCACTCCCTGACATGCCCCCACTGAGGTGGAGAATAAGGACACACCTGGAAGTCCCACGGCCCCACCCACCACCTGAGGCACTAGAGTGCCTCTCCAGAGGAACAAGAGCTGGATACAGGATCCAAAAACAACACTGCAGCTTGCCCCTCTCAGCAAGCACCACCTACTGACAAGGAGGTCAATTTGCACACCCTTTTACTGCATCTACTGACTCATCATACAGGGTGTGGTCGAATTTCACTCACAAATGCCACCTACTGGTTCAGAGACTAAACTGGGCATGTCATTATCCAAATGAAAATCTAAAGGTAAGAAGCAGCAGCTGATCTAGATGGGAAGGAATCAGTGAAAGAATTCTGGAAGTATGAAGAATCAAACAGAAAGCACACCCCCAAAGGGGAACACCAGCTCTCTAGCAATGGACATCAAGCAAATTCATAACACTAAAATGACAGAAGAAAAATTTAGAACATGAATTGTAAGAAAACTCAATGATATGCAAGAGAAAATGGATAATCAACACAAAGAAACCACAAAAAAAAAAAAAAATCCAGGACTTGAAGGAAAAATTCACTAAAGAAATTGAAATATTAAAGAAAAATCAAACTGAACTTCTGGAAATGAAGAATTTATTCAAGGAATTACAAAACACAGTGGAAAGCCTCAAGAACAGGGTAGATCAAACAGAAGAAAGAATCTCAGGGATTGAAGACAATACCTTTCATTTAAATAAGTCAGATACAGAGATAGAACAGAGAAATAAGAGAAAAGAGCAAAGCCTACAGGAAATGTGGGACTATGTGAAGTGGCCTAACATGAGAATCCAAAGCATCCCTGAGAGTAAGAAAATACACAAGGGTTGGATAAGCAAATCCTACTTGATCTAAACAAAATGATAAACAGCAACATCATAGTGGCTGGAGACTTCAACACCCCTGTGACAACAGGGCAGATGCTCCAAACAGAAAATAAACAAAGAAACAATGGACTTAAACAGAACTGTAGAACAAATGGGCCTGACTGACATTTACAGAACATTCTACCCCAAAACTATTGAATATATGTTTTTCTTAACAGCTCATGGGACATTCTCTAAGATTGACCATATCCTATGCCACAAAGCAAGTCTCAATAAATTTAAAAAAATAGAAATTATACCATTCATCTTCTCAGATCACAGTGGAATAACATTAGAAGTCAATTCCAACAGAAACTCTCATCTCTACACAAAGTCACGGAAACTAAACAACCTTCTGCTGAATGATTATTGTGTTAAAGAGGAAATTAAGATGGAAATAAAAAGATTCTTTGAACTAAATGATAAAGGAGACACAAGTTATCAAAATCTGTGGGACACATCTAAAGCAGTCCTGAGAGGAAAATTTATATCCATAAATGCCTACATCCAAAAGACAGTATGATCACAAATACATAATCTAATGAATCGTTTCAAACAACTGTAAAAGAATGAGCAAACTGACACCAAACCCAGCAGAAGAAAAGAAATAACAAAGGTCAGAGCAGAACTAAAAAATTGATCACAAAAAAACTATACAGAAGATTAATAAAACAAAAAGTTGGTTCTTTGAAAAATTAAACAAAATAGACACACCTCTTGCTAGATTAATTAGAAGCAGAAAAGAAAGGACTCTAATAAGCTCCACCAGGAATGAAAAAGGAGAAATTACAACTGATGGCATGGAAATGCAAGATATTGTATGAATCTATGAATACTATAAAAACCTCTATGTATATAAACTAGAAAATGTAGAGGAAATGGGCAAATTCTAAGAAACACATAGCTTATCTAGGCTCAATCAAGAAGAAATAGAATTTCTGAACAGGCCAATATCGAGTACCAAAACTGAAGCAGCAATAAAAAATCTTCCTAAAAAGAAAAGTCCCAGACAAGATGGTTTCACATCTGAATTTTACCAGATCTACAAAGAACTGGTGCCTATCCTGCAGAAATTATTCCACAACAAATGGGAAATGATGTTTGGGCAGAGTAATACATAGAAATTAACTGATGATTTTCTTTATCTACTCATGAATTGATGGGCATTTAGGTTGATTCCATATCTTTCCAATTGTGCTGCAATAAACATTCAAGTCTTTTTGATAAAATGACTTCTTTTCCTTCGGGTAGATACCCGGTAATGGGATTGCTGGATAGAATGGTAGGTCTACATTTATTCTTTAAGAAATCTCCATGCTGTTTTCTATAGGGGTTGTATGAATTTGCAGTTGTTCTCACTAAAAAGTGGGAGCTAAGTGATGGGTACACATGGGCAAAAAGAGAAGTAAGACATTGGAAACCAAGAAGGGATGAGAGTGGAAGGGAGGTGAGGGATAAAATCTCACCTGTTGGGGAATAATGATTACTATTCTGGTGACAAGCACACTAAAACTTTCAGCATCATATTAATACAATGTATCCAGTAACAAAAACATTTTTTCTCCTTTAATATTTTGAATAAAAAAAGAAGAAATTAATTTATCACTGGGAACTAATAAGAGTTAATCTGAAGAATAGACAAGAAAGAATGTTTGAATCAATGAAAATAGCACTATGAAGGCCCTTGGCATGAAAGAAAGACACATTTAAGAAATCCATAGGTTGAGTTTGTTAGGGCCCAAAGAGCAAAGGAGAGGCTACATCAGGGTGAATCTGGTGAACCAGGCAGGAACCAGATCCTATAGGGTTTGAGGCCAGGTTAAGCATTTTGACCTATCCTAGCAGACAATGGGAAACCTTTGCAGAATTTTCAGAAGAAAAGCGGTTGATCATATTTGCCTTTTAAAAATTTCTGTCTGGCTCCTGGCTATGTGTTGGAAGCAGGCAAGAGTGGACATGGAAGGATGGTCTAGGGACTATTCCAGGAGTCTGGCTGAGAGATGAGGGTAGCTTAGAGAAGGGAACTAGCTATGAAGAAATGGACAGATTCAAAGGTTGTGTAAATGGTTCAAAAATTAAAAAAGCCTGGAAGACTGTGGGGTTGGGGGTTGGCGGTGGCATTGTAGTACTTCCGCTGAGCACATGTTCTTGTATGCCTGATAGAAAGCACAAAAGAAAGAACTTGAGCTCTCTTCCTGTGAACTTAGGCTCTGTGAGTTAGGCCAGAGTGTCTGCTAGAAAATAAACACTAAATAAATGTGATTATTTTGGCGGATGATGTGAGACTGCTTCTCTCTTCCTTATATCGCTTCTTGACTCTAATCTTATGTCCATTTGGGCTAATTGCAGTGAGCACCTGGCTGTCACACAGCCTGCTCTGAAACCTAATTAATTAGGTAAAGGATAGGAAATGGGACTGTAGAAACGGCAGCTCCAACACTGGTAGCGATGGGGTAAAGTGTTATCTTTCAGTAGGAGTACAGGTATCAGGCATGTGGCCAGTCTGCTGACCATCTCTGTGTCACCCTTTTCCTTTTTTTCTACTTGTCCCAATCCTGCTCATACTTCAGAACTCTGCTCCTATCTCCATGAAGTGTTCACTGATTTTTCTAGTTTACATTAATTTTTTCATTTATTAAGTTCCAATGCATTTTGAAAATTTGTGCCACTCTTTTTGGCATTGAAACATATGTCTTACATTATTATTTAAATGTTTGATGATTATACCTATGTGTTAAGTATATAACATTAAAAACTGAGCCATTAAAAACCTCATTTTACTGAATTTGCATACAATTGTAGCAAATACAAATTGTTAAACTTTAATTTTTTAAATTTTAAATTGTAACTTTTTTTTTTCAATTGGTAATACATCCTATGGCTCAAAATTTAAAAGACACAACAGGATTTAGAGAAAAAAAAAAGCCTACTTCCATCCCTGTCCCCTGATCCTCAGTTGCTATCTCTGGGGATGGCCACTGTTATCATTAAGGCATTTTGAAAAGAAGAAAAGCGTAGAGAAGCAAATGCAGCTCATCCGATCAGTGGTGTGGTGGAGCCAGCTTGCCTACTGGCTTTTAAGAGTTGAAACTTTGTAAACCAGTTGACATTACTTTAACAGCTTCAAAATAGGCCACGATGTGAGTAAATTATACCATGGAAATCAGCAAATGCTACAAAGCAGGGATTTTAAGAAACATACCTCTTTTTCAATGAGCATTTTTTTCATATTTTGCTTCTACTCTCTCCCGTATACAAATGGATAAATGAACCAATATCTTAGAATTATTTCTTTAGAGAGCAGAGAGTCAATTGTTAAACAATTACCAGCATACTACTGCCTATATCCCTGGCATCTAGAGATAACCACCATTAACGCTCTGAGGTGCAGCTTTCTGATTCTTTTCTCATGTGAACTTGTGTGTTGGTGTAAAATATTTACATAGATGACAACAATTTTTGATTAGATTTTAAGTTTTTCTGCCATCCAGGATTATACATTAAACTCATACATTCCATCTGTCAAGCTGTCATATACAGTTAGATGCTAAATAAATATTTGGTGGATGATGAAATGAGTGAAAGATGAAGAGAAAGTTCATCATGAGTACACCAGGAATCATAAATGGCATCACAAAGTTTTCATCAGGCTAGGGCGATAGGATTTGGAGAATGCTCAAATTGCTATATATTGATGCAGGTTGCCTAATCTATCCTGAAATGTCATTAACTCTAGCATGGGGAATTTACTAACTGGCAGCCACTGCCTGGAAACAGCTATAAGTCAAGTTCTTAGAGAATAACGACAAGTGTAATGACCTGTGTAGCACCATCTCAGCCACTGTGTTAATGCTGGATACCTAATCGCACAACTTTGTTGATTTGGACATATGAGACTAATGGGCATGGTCTGGATTCCGGGGTATCAGAAGTAGGAAGGGCAGACTACCGCAGCATCTTGGAATTGGAAGAGGGCTTCAGTCAAACCTTGTCACTGAAACACAGCTTCAAACAAAGTGGCATAATTATGAAACTACTGGGAACCTCATCAGCAGTACCATGGTGTGCTGTGAGCGAAGGCTCATTTAGCCTCCCAACCTGAGATACTGGTTTCAAATGGTGTTCTTTTAAGTAGAGGCTAATATTAAAAATTAAACCATGAACTTCATGTGAGCACAGTGTACAAAGATTGTTGGCTCTTCAGCCATTTCTGTAGATGTTAACCATCATCAACATTACCTAAAAACAACAGACAATAATATATGGCACTTGTTGGAAAGAATTAAGACACTCAGGCTGATCAAAGGAGTTCTCTCATCATAGTTTTCTGACAGTTGTGTTTGGAAAGGGAAAGAATAGAGAATAGAGAAATATTTTTATGATATTGATTGATGTATCCATTTGTATAAGAAACATAGAAGAAATATGAAAAAAGTAAAGACTAATTGAAAAACAATCTTCCATGTTTTACAAAACTACAGTTTTCTCAGGATAAATAAAATTCTTTTGTTACTCCTTAGTGTAGATTTGGTATAGTTGCCTAAATTGTGTTCTATAGTTTATAATATTTCTTCTTTATTTAAAATAATCTTGGGATTTAGATATATAAATTGGTTTTCATAGGGTTATTAGAAATTTTCTTGGTATCTAAGTATTATTTATGCTTCTAATTTGAACGCTTTGCAAATAGCATCCATGGAAATAATTTGTGGCAATAGCTTTGCAAATAAATACAAAACTGTCTTGCAATTTGTTGTCATCTTTTGCATTAACAAACTTGAGGTGAAATAAATGAGATTTTTTTTCCTACTCTCTTAATATTAATTATACATTCTGGGTGAGTAAGAATGTATTTATGTATGAGGTTGATAAAAATGTATCTTCATATTTGTGAGTGTCATGTATTAAGCCATTTCTCTTTCTTGACATTAGCAAATAAAAATTAAACTTGCCGGCCATATTTGCTTGGCTTAATGGTTCTGAAGTAAAAGATGACTTTGTTTATTATGGATGAAATTAACAGACTGACATAAAAGCTAGCTACCACACTCTTTACTTTTTGGTTGCACTTTATTTAACAAATAACATTAAAAATAATAGGAGTTATAAATTAAAATTTCAAACTCCAAGTTCTATGTAATTAAAAAAACTGAGATTTTATTCTCTTGAAGTATTTCTGTATCATTATTTATCTCTAACAAAATTGCATCTCTAATGAATATTTTAATATTAGTACCTTCCTTATTATTAGGAAAGTTGCAATATATATTCTAATGTGGCTAAGTGTGAATATATCATTACCAAGCAGGCATGGTCAGGTGCTCATCAAAGAAACTGAATTAAAGTTAAGACTCAGCAAGCTAATGAGGCTTCTCATAATTCTTATATGTACCGAACTTGTATATCCGTGAAGCAATGGACAGAAATACACATTTTAACATATAGAGGTTATCTCATGGAGCACAAATCCTGCTTTCATGCTAAAGAAGAGAGACATTTTTTTTTTCCTTGTCAGCATTCTAGTCTTTTTTGCGGAGCTAAAGAATAAATCAATTGGCTGCTGCTGCTGCGGCCGACAGACAGACTAACCCACCCATATCCACTCCCATCCCAGCTTTTGGCTATTTACCTTCCTAAATGGGATGCGGAGAAGCAGGGATATTTCTAGACCACTATCTTATTTTGACTATATCCAGTTATCAGGCTCTAAATATCTTAGGCCATTACAAGACCCTTCCACTGCAGCTGTCTCGAAGCTTCCTTGCCTCTCCTCTCTTTACTCCAGATGGACAGAGCACCAGTATCATGACCAGTGTAGGCAACTGTTACTGAGGAGCAAGACTGCCGTGTTCTAGGAAACCGTCTTGGTGCTCCTGCTTGAGTATTTTCATACTACCTATTTCTGCGTTGCTGTATCATTTCTTTTTAAATAGTAGTTAGGTGAATTGTTCATCAGAAATAATTGGCCTGTGTGGCTTTTAATGATAAGTTTGCTACTTTTTTTTAAGGATTTTTTTGGTCATTAAAAAATATTTCTAATAATTTAAAAATTTTCTAAATACTTTTTTTTTTATGTAGGAATGGAAAGTTTGAGATTGGCATTTAGTTTTTTTCTTTTGCTTTGCTAAGGACTTATGACTTTGTTATTTTCCTGTCATTTCTGACAATGTTAACAGGTCTAAATTTTAGAGGCCTATAGCTCTTTCTGATTTTATTTACCTCATAAGCTTATCATCACCTAGTAATTTACTATCTAATACCATGTTTCATATAGAAATTGTTTATGAATTGAGATTTTTTTTTAGTCATTAGTCCAGAATTTTTTTTTTGGTAGAAAGAGCAAATCCATCAAATGTACAAATTCCTATTAAATGTAATATTTCAGGCAGGAACATTTTGTTATTTTTCCTTGTAAATGATGCCTTGTAATTAAATGCAATACCGGTAGAGGTTGTAACTTTCCTGAGAACTTAATTTTTTTCTTTAAGAAGATTTTTGTGTTCTAAATACTGCTTATTCATGTATGTTTACTATTTGCTTGTTATTTCAATTAATTTCTTTCTTGTAGATTTTTTTTTGTTTAAAATGTTTTTTCCTATTCTGAGACCAGGTAGCCTTGTTTTTTTAAATTTTTTTTTATGACTTTCCTGTCTAACTCTTGGACAAATGTAAAATTTATTGTAGTGCAGTTAAAAAACGAGGCTTTTAACATTTTTCAAACAGATAACTAAGTGTTCCAACAACACTTACTTAAAACTCCCCCCCACCATTTGAAATGGAATCTTATATTTATATTATAAATAATTTCTGGGCTCTCTCTTCTGTTTCATCAGTCGGTCTGTTTGTTTTTATACTAGTAACACACTTACATAAACAACCTTTTTCACATTATATGTATAGTTCTTCAGTGTACACATTTAAAATGCAAATGCAAAAAAGTCATTGCTCAAATGTAATATATTGTTGGATTCACGGGTGATATTCAAGATATATAATAACCAGTGTGGCATGGGCAATAAACCAGCAAAGCAGGAAAGTGATGAATTAGAAGGCACCCTGATTATAATCAACTAGTATGGCTATTTCTGTGTACACTGGGTATATATACTTCTGAATTTTATGATATTAGATAGATACATAGATACAGATGTAAATTTAGATATATTTATCAAATTTGGCCTATGTATAATTTCCTATATATTATAAATACATATGA
This sequence comes from Lepilemur ruficaudatus, assembly GCA_963574885.1. NCBI lineage: Eukaryota > Metazoa > Chordata > Mammalia > Primates > Lepilemuridae > Lepilemur > Lepilemur ruficaudatus. The sequence goes on along the minus strand of CAUYRT010038203.1, from coordinate 74,054 downwards.
AATATATATAACATTATATAAGGTTTTAATTCACAGCGGTCTCACTAGCAAAGTGCCTGGTTACCTACTTTCTTAACAATGATTTAAAAATTTTTCCAATTCAATAGGTGAGAAGTGACACTTTGTTGCTGAGATTGAATACTTTTCATATATGCTCATTGGTCACTTAGGTCTGCTTTCATAGATTGCTTTATATACATTGTCCATTTTCCTGTGTTTTCTTATTGATTTAAATGAACTCCATTTAATAAGATATTAACTCCTTATCATATATGTTTTCCATTTGCCTTCAATCTATGTGATGTTTTTTGATGTACTGTTTTCTTAATTGATGTGCAATGGAATCAGTAATTTCTATCCATAAAGGGTGGGATTATGTTAATGGCATAATGAAGAAAATTTTTTCCCCTCAAAAAGACAAAACCAATTAGAGAATTCAAGAAAAAGAATAAAAATTTAAAAATCTTTTATGACCAATTTTTGGTCCAATATATATAATAAAACAAAATTTAGCATGATTTTGAGAAGTTGTTGGAAGTAAGAAAAAAATTAATCTGTTCTTGAAGCTATTAACATTCTCCTTTGTGTGTCGAAGAGTTTATGTCATTCGTAGTGAAGGAGCAGTTATCTCAGCACAATATTTGACTTCACAATTAATACCACATGTAGGCATAAATTCAAATACTGTTGATTAGTTTCCTATTGATCTTTTAATGGGGATCTGAAAAGGGGATAATAGGACATCTGTATTGAACTTTCCATCTTAATCTACCTTACTGTGTCCAATGGCTGATCTATTTTAATGCTCTTAAGTCCTGCCTTATGAAAACAAATTGATGTTTTGGACTTAGATATAGGTATAGTTATCTAGTACAATATCCAACAGAATTAAGCTGGTGGTTCCAATGACATTTTTTCAACAGCCCGTTCTTTTCTCACAGATATGTAGTGCCACCTCAAGTCTCCATCAATGTTGAGGTCTGCTTCTGGGCCTTCGATTCTGTTCTATTCATTTATTTGTTGACTTCTGTAGGGATACCACACTACTCTGATTAGTTTTATAAGACTACAGTAGATAAGATATAAGATATCTAATAGTACAAGTCTCTTTATTCTTCCTGTTGCTATGTTTGAAACGTTGGTATAAACTTTTGAATCAATTTGTTAAGTTCTATGAAACTAAATTCTATCGAGATTTGTATAGGAATTGCATCACATTTATAGGTCATTGTGTTAACATTTTTATGTTACGCAGTTTTCTCATCCAGGAATGTGGTTTATCTCTATATTTTTCATGCTGTCTTTTATCTTATAATTATCTACAATAAAGGACATACAAATATTTCATTATATTTATTCCTAGGAACCTTATGGGCTGCTAAAATGGGCCCTTTATTTTTCTATTATATTGTCTAATTTTTAAAAGGCTTTTAAGTTGTTATATTACTAGAAATATGAATTTTATTTTGTATCAGGAGTAACATTTTTCATAGTATTTAAATTGCTTTCTCTTTTGTCTTTGTGACAAAGTTAGGTTCTTTGGATCAACTCAGAGTATCAACTCAGAGTACATATAAAGTTTTCAATGTACCATCAGAGTTCATTTAATTGTCTTTTATTAATCTGCCATACATTGGTATGCACTGACAGTTTAATCTTTTCCAAGATGAATGTTGAGGAATTGTTGTAATATATTTTAATTCTTTGGCATTAAAACACTTCTGCTTTTATTCTTCTCATGTCAGTGTGAAACTTCACAAATGCTCTTTAGACTCTTGATCAGTTGCTTAACATAATTTTATAAAAGGTTCATTTAAAAATTATAATAATCTTTCTACAGTTTAATATGCAGGCAGTAGAATTCAACTTATTTTTAAGTTGTTTTATTATTTCTTTTAGTTATGATGAAGTGTGTACCTTTTTAAAAAGTCCATGTAAAATGTTATTTTGGTGTCTGCACAGTGGAGATTATGATATCTCTATTACTTAAGAAATCTTATTTCCCTTGCTGTTGTGTACACTTGAATTCCATTTATTTTGGAGAGAAGTTTTATATTTTTGTGGCTGAAATCATGTATTGATGTGTTTTATAATAGCTGAATAAAAGTAATTCATATTTTGACTCTCTTTTCAGTGATTTTATCCACTGACCATTTTGAAAGAAGATGATTGACATGCTGTTATCTTTCCTTTGTACTTTAACCTTTGGTTATTTAAAACTCTAGGTATTGTAAAATTACATTTGATTGTAGGATGACACGTTTTTGAGGATACTGAATGAACCACAGAATACATGAATTACTGAATATTTCAGCTTAAACCCATTTCATTCAGCCAGTAAAAATGCTCTGAATAGCACCAAAAATGAAGTAAGATATGTGTTTTGAGTGAACTACAAGGAAACAATTTGTTTTGCAAAGGACTTAAACTTTAAACTATAAACTTACACACTTAAACTTTAAACTACATACTTACACCACACTTTCAAGTGTTGAGCTTTATATTCAAAATAATGTTTTGCTGATATAACATCTGAAAAAATGGATATAATTCCTAAAATTTACTGATTTTTGAGTATTAGTGAGTGTGAACATTTTTAAATATATTTGTTAGTAAATTGTTGGTATCTATGATGAGTAGTTTCCAAATACCATTTCCCATTTTTATATAAGTGTCTTGTCATTTTTCTTATTTATTTGTAAGGACTCTTTTTATACTAAGGATATCACTGTCAATCATATATATGCAGCTTATATGTGGCAGTTTTCCCAGATTAATATTTGCTTTTAATTAAAAAATTGAAATATTACTAACCTACAGAAAAGTTACAAGTGTAGTTCAAATAATTTCATCTTAGCAGATTTCCTAATTGGTAATATTCTTAGCTCATTTGCTGCATCATCCTCTATCTCTTATTCCAATGTATCATTTACTGACAAGATGTTCCATTACCTTGAAATACTCCAGTGTGTACCCTATAAAGATATATAATTTTATGTACCCATAATAATTAAAAATATAAAAGAAAAAATACTCTAGTGTACATTTTCTCAAGACACTGATACTCTCTAATATAGCCAACATATATAGCCTTCCATTTAAGAAATAACCATTGACACTACAGTATTTTCTAATCTACAGACCCGTTCAGATTTCACCAGCTAACTAAACAATGTCTCTTTTTTCTTCTTGGCTCAGGATTCTAGCAAAGGGCACATGTCTCATTTGGTTGTCATTTATCATCATCTCCTTCAATATGGAGCTGTTCTAGTCTTTCCGTGTGTCTGGTATCTTTTATGGCCTTAGGATTGTAGGTCTTTCATTCTGTAGGATAACCCTCAATCTGGGTCCATCTGATGTTTACTTATCACTCAGGCCATGCGTTTTTGCCAGGAAATCCATAGAAATGATGATAGCCCTTCTCAGTACACCACCTCTGGAGGTACACTGTGCCAATCCATCCTATCACTGGTGATGTTAACCTTGATTACCTGGTAAAGTTGGTGAACTGATAGATGCTTCATTATTTTTCCCTTTGATTTTGATTAATGTTTTATAGGGGAGATATTCTAATTTTGTTCCAAAATCCTGATCCTCATCAGACCTTCACCCACCTACCTCAATATCCATTGAACATGCCCGCCTGTACTAGACACTGTTGCTTCTTAGTGACATGAATAAAATGATAAAATTGAAAATTGACACTCATTCTTACATTCATATTCAATATACATTCATATTGTTTTGGTATCAACAATTTGAGAATATGTACTTATATAAAAATACATTCCTAAAGAATGGTAGCTCAGACATCTTTTATAATTTATTTTAAATGTATATCATCATTTACTGTGTAAGACATTTTTAAATTAGCTACTATATTTTTACTTATTGAAATTTATTCATGTATACAGAATGAAATTCAGAGAAAATAACATCATATTTCCATAAGGGTGATTTGCTTAGCTTTTCTACCTTTCTCTTGATAGCTTTATATACAGTTTTGCATTTACTGAACTAAAATATCACAGACCTTATAAAAAACAAGATCAGAGTGTATATAAGATATATTAGAGTCATATTTTGGTAAAGACCACTTACATTTAGCCTGATATGACTGCTCTGTTTATGGTTTTTCAAATTTTTCATTTCATTTAGTTATTGGTAAACAGTGAATGAAATGGATTCTTATTTTTTCAACATTTCTAAGTGGTTAAAATGTTTGTTTTCTTCTTTTAAAAAATAAATCTGATTGTTTTTCTATTAGCCAGTAACTGAAATAAATATATGACAAGATCTTTCCAGTTTCCAGTTTATCATAATTCAAGATCTATTGCAGGAGTTTTGCTTAATCACAGTAAGAAAAATTGTGCTTAAATTTAAGGTCTCTTCTAAGTAAATTTAATAATGTAGAGTAATATGAACTGATAAATATGAAAACAGTGAAAACATGTCTGGTGATGTGAAATAAAGATTTGGCAGAAATGCAGGAACTCTAGATATGAAAAAGGAAGGCCTTACATCATCATCCTGGGGAGTGTCGATTCAGGAAAATGACAAAAACAATGGAATGGGATGGAATGGGAAGCTCTTTGAGAGTCTGGACTCTCTCTTTTTCTCTGTATCCTCTGTGCCTGGTGCAGTGCCTATCATACAGATGGCTAATAAATATTTGCTTCATAGATGACTGAATGAGAAGTACAGGGCATCTGCTGATATCACGTCTGGTGATAGCTGGCTGATTTCTTAGGTGCATTGAAATGTTTTCTCTTCATTGCAAGGATTAACACTTTATTAAGTGTGTACTCTGTACCAGGCAGTCATCTAAACACCTTACATGGATTAATCTCATTTAATGCTTTTCACAATCTTGGAGGTAGGTCTCATTACTATTCCTGTTTTATAGGAAACGGTGCCCTGAGAGATTAACTTTCATGTCTAATGTTACAGTAAGTGGAGTGGCAGAGTCAACACTTGAACCAGGGTGTCTGGCATCATAGGTACTGTTGTCCTAATCGCTGTCTTGATAACTTCTCTACTGCTTATTTTAGAGTAGTGCCATGACCCTTCTACTTCCTTCGAAACTCAAGAACTCTCATGTCAGGGTTAGCACTGTTGCTTCCTATTGCTTCTGAAGACAATAATAATGTATTTTCTTCTATCGGACTTTTTTGTTTATACTAAAAGTTTTTATCCAGAAATTTTGTTCCTCACAATTTACTGATTTATTTCAACAGCATCACTGTGGCCTATTAAAGTTGATGAAATATAAATAAAGCTGTCATGGTCCTCATAATTGGGGAAAATATTTTATCTTTTAATTTTTCTAATTACCTCTTCATAAAAAGTTTATGGTAAAACTTAAAAGTAAAGTCCCTAGCTTTTTGGCATTTCTATAATAGCTAGAATTTAGGGCCAGGTTGGTTCTATTTCCTCTAGTTAGGGATGTAGTCTGTACCCATTTCAATTGGGAATTCTTGAGGTAATATGCTCACTACGATCAAAATGTCACCTCAGCAGATAGCCCAAGAATCCTGTTTCGTTCTTCCTTGGCTTTTGTTTATACTGAACAATTGGGGAGATATGGTGACCCATGAAGCATGTCAGAAAACAAATGCTGCAGTGTTGACAGCTTACTCTCTCCCCTGTGACTAATTCCTCTCTTTCCAATACAGTCTGCCTAGAACTTCTAGCTGTCGTATATGCATCAATGCTTTTCCTTTATTGCTGCCCATAGTTTCAGAATATGTTGCCTATAAAGCTGCTGAAAATTCCTACACAGGCCAGGCTTTATTGTTCTAAAGAATTTCTATTGATTTTTAGGACCTTAGGAAAGCAAATTGTTAACTTAAGAGGAAGGTTAGAAACCAGATAAAATATTGCTACGAATCACAGGGCATCGTGGACCTTTGGGAGTCACTTAGTCACTCTAGATTGATGTATCACTAAAAGCCTCGTGAATCATTTTTAAGTGAAAGTGAAAATGAAAAGCTACCATTTTGAGGATATCACTTTCTTCCTAAAAAAAAAAAAATTCTTTGTTCTTTGAAAGAATGAAATTGCATGCACACCTTAATGGACTTGTAAAACCACTCAGATATATGGAAATTGAAGAGAACATTAGTATATTCTCTTGATAATACACACACACAAATCTCAATTCATCCCAAACCACAATATTATGCGTAGACTGGATTTTAATAAACTACTAAGTTGTTTCCTTTAAATTTAGGCAGAGCTGACTGAAACCACTCTAACAACAAAAACTACATTTTTTTCCACAAAATTAAGACCTTGACTTGAGTAACCAAATTTAGAAATTAAAAAGTGACATATTTATCATATTTTAAAATTAAATTGTGTTTACAGTATTTTATATCCTAAATAACTAAGTAACTAATGATCCCTCAATGAGTATGTTATTCCTTTGTGGGCTGTGATCCATCTATGTATGTCTATATATTTCTAGATTCTTTCATATTGAAGTTGATGTGTTCTGGGGATTTGGTGTTTTAAACACAATTTCTATTTTGAACCCTAATTGACCACTAATATCTATCACAGATGGTTTCACAAATCCAGTGATCACTTCCTCTATGTAGAGAAGTAGAATAACATTTATACTTAGTAGAGAAAGAATTTCATGTTTTATATAAGTAACTCTTGGGTAGGAGTTATTTAAACAATGAAACAAAATGATAATTCAGTTAATAAAATTCCTTAGAATCATATGTATTTCATAACTATATGAAATGCATACATACATATACGCCTTCTTCTTCAAATCTTTCAAAACAGAACCACTACTGGTTATATTTAAATGATCAAATTCTTCTAGTTTTCTTTTCTAATATACTAATCTGAATTATATGAGAAAAATTATGACCGTTTATGAAATTAGAAGGATATAATAAGTTATAACAGTATAGTAAGACGGAAGAGTTTTAGAAAGAAGGAACAGGCAGTGACCCTTTCTGAACCTACCACATTTCAGTAAACACCTGGAGAATTAGTGAAGGGCTGTACTTCTTCCTTCCTTTCAGTATCCCCTGAGTTGAAGCCAAGACTAGAGGCAATAGCTCTGAAGCTTCCATCAGGATTTTGGGGGTTTAATTTGCTTTTCTTTCTCCACCCTCCTGAGATAAATGTTTAAATCACTGACTTTCATCCTTTTTCTTTTTCTAACATATAAACTTAAGGTTATAAATTCTCCTTAGTGCAACTTCATGTGCATCAAATTTTAATATGTTTTATATTTAAAAATCACAGTTAAGCTCAAAATATTTTCTAATTTTATTGTGTCTTGTTTGACTCATGAGTTCTTTAAAAGTTTATTGCTTTATTTCAAAACACTTGGGGATTCTCTAGTTGTCTTTTTACTATTGATTGCTGAGTTAAGTCTGCTTTTGAGTATGACAGTTCAGTCAATATCAGGCTAACATTTCTATTGAGAGAATCTAAAGAAATAATTTGAAAAAACAAGACAAATGTAATAAAATTATAATATTTGAGATTATTTGAACAAAATATGGGACATGGAGCAAAGGAGAAATAAAGTATGCCATAAATTTCTAGCATTGTTTTGGAGGTATTCATGGATTTTTTTATCTTCTTGAAAGTAAAGGAAGAAAAACAATTGACCAACACAGCAAAATGAAAAAAAGGAAAAAGAGAAAAAAATAAGAAATAAAAATAACAAGAAAACATAAGCTGTCACAGTAGGAATAAGGCATATATATCAGTGATCCTTATAGAAGTTTTCATTTTCCTATGAAAAGATTTTTATATTAGGTCAAAAATCTATAATCCAAATTTAAACTACTTATAAGGGCCACTTCGAAAAAGATAGGATTTAAATAAGGGAAAGAAAAAAATAAGTGAAGCAAATTAAATGGAAAAGAAAATATGAGTGGCAATATTAATATCAGACAAATAATATAAAATTCATTTCATTGGAACTAGGGTTATTCTACATTGATAACAATTTTGTTCTCTGGAAATATTTAACAAAAGCAATGTAGAACCAAAATATAAATCAAAAGGATTAAGACATGAGGAAAAATATGGAAAGCTAAAATTTTAGTGGGAGATTTAACAAAACTTAGCACTTGATAGATCTAATAGACAAAAATGAATATAAATGTAAGATTAGGATAAAACAATTGATCATTTTTGCTTTATACTTATATATTGAAATTAGGAACTTAGAAATAGAAAATACACATTTAAAAAAGGACTGTGTAGTATTTACAAAAAGTGTTAGTATGCTAGTACACGCACACACATATCCATCCCTCAAAAACTTTTCCAAAGTACAACTTTTTATAGAGTACATCTTCAACTATAAAATAATAAAATGTTAATAACAAAGCAATCTAAAAATAAAGCTAAGTGATAAAACCAAAAACATTCTTTTAATTAATTCTTATAACTGAATGAACATGAGACTATTACATATAAAAATCAATGGGGTGCTGCCAAAAGCATATTCATGCACTTTAATAATAAACAATGAATATGGAGGGTAAATGAATTAAGGTCTAAATTCAAGAGTTGTAAATAGAAAGATAAAATAGGATGATTATAAAAAAGTATTAATATAGATAAATGTAAACAATGGTTTAGAAAGTTGAACCAAGAGCTGGTTCTTTGGATAAGTCAACTCAATGAACAAGCTTGATTAAGACAGGGAGGTAATACACAAATGAAGAACATAATTGACAAAGAATGAATAATAGAGAGGAGATTAAAATATATAAAATAATGCTAATGTACAACCTTATGCCAGTAGATTAGAAAATTTAGATGTAATGAATGATTTTCTGTGAAAACACAAATTAGAACACCGACTCAAGAATAATATAGAAGATCTGGATTACTAGGAATTATTGGGGAAATAAAAATTTATCAAGGAATTGGATCCCTTCATCCTTTCATCCTGAAGTCATCAGACTCTGACTTTAATTTTTTTTTTAATTGGAATTTCTTCGGACCTTCAAGAAACAGATACTTATGCTATGCAATTTGTTCCAGAGTGTGGAAAAGAAACAGAATACTTCTCAGTTCAATTCTCCAAGCTATCTTAATCCTGATTTCAGAATCTGAGGATGGAACAAGCATATGTGTATGCAGGGACATGTGTGCACACACAGGATTATAAGACAACCTCATATACTAATATAAATAGAGATACTAACATTCTTACTAAAATACTTCAGATTAACTCCAGAAGTGTATTAAAATAGTAAAGCAACAGGAATAAAGTAGGATTTTTTATAGTTATGTGAACATAAATTTTCTAAACCAAATATTTGCAACTGTTAAAATTGTCTACTAATGAACCTATAAGAATCAACTGAAAAGCTATGTATAATTAACAAAAGAATTTAGTAAGATGGTTGTGCACAGGAATATATATATATATATATATATATATATATATATATATATGAATGTGTATGTGTACACGTGGAAAAGCAATGATACCCATTGTTGATGAAATGTAGTAGGTAAATGAGTCATGTTATATTGTTGGTGTACAATGATTTAGTTATCAATTTGGCAGCATGATTTCCTACATTTGCATATAACCTACAACCTGGTAATTCTGCCATCTTTTCATTGTCCCTCAGCCACCTACATGTACTTACTTTTGTTTTTTCTAATTTAAATTTCAGTCCATATATAGAATGTTTCTCACATAGAGACTGTCATCTTTTATGTCCTGTCTTGTTTTAGTCTTTGCTTGGCAGAACCAAAACCCATTAACTCTGCCTCTCAGCCCAATTGTACACTTGCAGCTGAACTTGGCTATAGGAAAACACAGAACCATGCTGACTGAGCTCACTTTAAATGTATCATGACTTACCTGGAATGAGCCCTTAATGCTGTCATATTTTCCTAGTCCATTCACTCTCATTCTGTTAGATGACCATTTTATACAATTACCTCTTTCCTTATACTTCTAACACCTCCTTCCACATCCTAACTTAACAGGTCATCTTGAGTTCTAAAATCAACCAGAAGAGAACAAGTTCCTCACTTCTTAAATCAATCTACCTTCATCTTTGCTGATACAGTTTCTATTCTTTCTCTATTTTTACTTAGGTTTAGTGTCCTTGACCCTTGTAAGGGCCAACTACTCCAGCTGTGTATTCACTTCCATCCTCTCTCAAGGTCATTGCTCTAGGAATTCATTCCTTCTTCTCTTGCGTTATTACTTTGTTCCTTCTTTATTGGATCTTTCCATCAGCATCCAAATATGCTCTAATAAACAACAACAAAAGAAACAAAACTAAAACCCTCCATTGATCTCACCTACAGCCTCTGCTCTGTTGCTTTTTAGCTATCTCCAATTCCCCTCTTCTCACTTTTTATTGAACCTACTTCAATCAGGCTTTGCTCTGTCTACTTCACTAAAAATCCCTTGTAAAGGCCACCACTGATGTCCATGTTGCTAAATCCATTATTTAATTCTTAGTTCTCATCCCATTGGCATCATTTCACCAGGTTGGTTATTCCCTGCTTCCAAACACTTTCTTCACTTGGCCTTTACAGCTCGCCTTCTTCTGGACTTACTCCTCAGTCTCCTAACTCAGTCTTCCTCACACCCAGACATCTCAATGTAGGACTGTTCCAAGGCTTGATGCTCAGACCTCTTTGCTATACAGTATCCACTTACTTCCCAGGTGATGGCATAACTGTCTAATGGCTTTAAATCACATCTCCATGAAACAGTGATTTCCTCATTTTTCTCTTGTCTTTATCTTTGCCCTTGGACTCCAGACTCATATAGCCAATAGCTTAACTGCATCTTCATTTGGATGTTTAATTGGAATATCAAACTATGTATGTCAGAAACCAAACTCATCATCCTCTTCCTCAAACTTACTCTTCCTCAAACTTAAGTCTTCCCCATGGCAACTACTTTCTTTCACTTACTCAGGCTAAAAACCTTGAAGTGTTTCTTGATTTCTAATTCTCTCACGTGCACATTAAACCAGGGAAAAATTTTGGTGCCCTCTCTTTAAGACATCTGCAGTTGACCCTTGTCACCACCTTCACTGGTGCAAGCAACTGCTAGTAATAATCTTCAAACTAATCTTCCTGCTGTAGCCCTTGCAACCCCTCACCCTTCATGTAGTTTATTTCTGACACTGTAGCCAACTGGATTATACTGAAACTCAATGCAAACAACATTCTGCTGGCTTTCTACCTCCAGCAGCCAAAGTCATCCTATTAGACTATGAGGCCCTAAATGATTTGCCTCCCTGCTGTCTGGTGCTTTTCTAAACTAACTCCCTACTATTCTTCTCTTTGCTCATTGCACTCTAGCCACACAGGCTTCATTGATATTCCTTGAACTTGTGCAGTAGGCTATGGCCTCAGGATCATCGTTCTCCTTCAGGGTTTCACTAGATGTCACTTTCTTAGCGATGCTTTCCTTGAACATCCTATGTTAAATATCACAAAAAGAAGTTTGTATTCTTCTTTCTTACTTTTTCCATAGAGTTTTATCACCACATAACCTATATATTTTATATATTTTACTTATTTACTTATTCATTTATTTATTGAGACAGGGTCTTACTCTGTCACCCAGACTACAGTGCAGTGGTGTCATTATTGCTCATTATAATCTCAAACTCCTGGGCTCAAGTGGTCCTCCTGCCTCAGCCTCCCTAGTTGCTGGGACTACAGGTGCACACCACCCCTCCCACTTAATTCTTCTATTTTTTGGGAGAGATGGGTCTCGCTCATTCTCAGGCTGGTCTCAAATTCCTGACCTCAAGCAATCCTCCCACCTTGGCCTCCCAAAGTGCTAGGATTACAGACATGAGCCACCACACCCAGCCTATTTATTTTATTTTAATATAAACTCAGTGAGGTCTGGCATGTTTATCTCTGGTTTACTTCTGTATTGCTAGAACCTTAAACAGAGCCTAGAACAAAATAGACATTCAAATAATATTTGTTGAATGAATAAATGAGTGAGTGAATATAACAGATCCTTTAAAATGTATATGCCATTTGAACTAGAAATTTTATTTCTAATAAATCACTCCAACAAGATAATTGTACAAATGCACAAATAAATGTGTATTAAAGTATTTTTATTAAGAATGAAATTAAAAAGTAATAGGAAATTGGATATTAAATGAATTATGATATAGCTATACTATAAAATACCATGAATCCATTAAAAAGAATGTGGCTTTACGTTATTGACATGGAAAGACACTATATGGTTAAGAGAAAAAGACAGCAAAAAATATACACAAAATGTTAATATCGATCATTTCTTGCCAGTAGGATCACTAGTAATCTTAATGTTCTTCCTCATGGTTTTTGTTTTGGTATTTTCTGTGTTTCTTCCTTATAACCTATTATTTTATATCACAAAATTGTATATATGTATATATATATATAGTTGTCAAGTCTTCTACTTTTTCTTCTTATTAGTCAGGAATACTTAGTTTGGGGTCCATGAATAGACTTCATGGAATCTGTGAATCCCTTGTAAAATTTGTAAGCCACATTTTTTGCACACTTGCATATGTGCATTGTCAGATCATCAAAGCAGTGCATCTTCCTCAACCTTACCAATAGTGTGCTTTTGTGTTCATCTTTGATAAAATAGGGAAGGCTCATCTTTTTGAGCCTGCCACTTCTTGAAACCCTTTCTCTCCATGTTTTTCTCTAATTTCTACCTACTTGGTCTCAGTCACAATTGAGCTGAGATAATGACAGGGCCTAGTGTTAAGTAGGTGCCACCCTTTATCCAATGGCTTATTTTAACTCTTTAACTCCCATGGATATCCCTGAGCTGTAGAGTACCCCACTTATTATCAGTGCTTTATCATATCTGTTCTTTCTTAATCTTCTTACAAGATCTTTCCTCAAATTGATATTTTTTGAAATACATGTAATGCCACAAATTCGCCTTCCCTCTAGGATCATAGCTCTAAGTATTATTTCTCCAATTTTTTTTGTGTCTTGCTGACCTCCTCATTAATAGTAATAAATTATCTCCATTTTATGAGTGGCCATTTTTCCTTTTATTTTATTTTAAGGTTGCTTATGTAGGGTAATAAGATGGAGAGGTTGTTATTAAAGCCATCATGTTGGATGCCAGGGCTTCAATCACAAATTAATTCGATTTGCTACTCGTCTTTTCCCTTGGTGATGTAATTTTGGCTCCTGCCTATATTATTCATGAAGAAGTTTTGTTATTCTCACTGATCTGGCTACGTTTCTCTTCTCACAGCAAGACTTTCATAATTGTATTGTTATTATTAGTTTCAAAATGGCTAAACTTAATTTATATGTAATAATGTGTTATAATTAAGAATCTCTCAGCTTCAGTGTTGTTTGGCCTTTTTCATTGCCAAATTCTCAGTACCTATAGTAAATATTTGCTGAAATAACTGAACTAATAAATTATTGTTAAAAACATCTTTCCTTTATGCTTTAACATAAGAACAGTTATTAAAATACATATTAGATGGTCTGACTTAGAAAGTTATGAATCATTGGTTGCTGAATACATTCAAACAAACTGGATGGCCATTTGACAGGAACATCATAGACAAGATTTAAGTACTGCTATTTGTGTAGATTCTTATTAAAATACTTTCTATCCCTGAGATTCATGCTTGTTTAAGTTATAATCAGTCCTGAAAATTTGCTGCTATTTAAATAGAATACATGATTATATCATAGGAAATATAAATCACCATAAATAATAACATGCATGGAGTGCTCACTCTTTACCAGGGACTGTGCAAAGTAAGCAATATGTCTCCTATTTCGTTTAATTCTTAAAATAATCACATAAAGTTACAACTGTTATTATCCCTAGGTGATAGAGGAGGAAACTGAGGCTTAAAGAGAATTTTTAACTTTCCCATTATCACAGGTGGTAAATTTTAAGAGGCTCTGAGTCCTTTGAAATTGCTGCATTATACTGCCTTACTGATGACCAAATCCCATTAAAGACAAACAAGTTAACAAAAATAGAATCAATATAGTTCCAATAAGGGATGCCAAAAAGCACGCCTTTTTGTCTCTGCTCTCCTATCTCCCTCAACACTAGGGAATCACTGGAAGTGGCAAGGGGAAACAATTTTCTATAAGGAATGAACAAAGCCGCCTAACTCACAATAATTTTGGTTCTACCACTGGACTTCACTTTTTATATTTTGTTGATTATTCTAGAGCCCCCATAATACCAGTGCTGGCAGCTAATTTCTGTAAGAGTGGATTAATTTCCTATTTTTGCTTCTAACGTCTGTCTCCTGGTTTCTGCATTCTTCCACTTAAAACTGTATTCAGATTGCTTGTTATTCACAGTTGGCTTTAAGAAGCGGGATTTTATAAATGATGCCTGTTGGGATTATTAACTAATAAAAATATTTATCATTTATTGAGTGCTTACCATATTTCAGGCACCTAGCTTGATGTGGATTATTACACTGAATCAACATTGTACAGATCAGGAAACAGACACTGAGGGGTCAGGTCATCTGCCCAGGTCACAGATAGTAGTGAGAGGCTGAGCTAGGTTTTCAATTCCAAAGCCTGTGCATGTAACTACTTTGCAATTGTGCCATCCATGAACTACACTGGTGATATATTTGTCACTAGAAGTGCATGTGGCTTTTTTTTAGGTGACTAATTTACAACTGAGTTGTAACAGCTTAATGTACTGAGATGATCTGATCATTTTTCTATTTAGGTTTAATTTAAGGCAGCAGAAAAATTCTCATTTCATGTTGTGTGTGCAACCTTTTTGTCAGATGAGACGTGACCTTATTTTTATCTTTTGATCTTGAGTTATGAAGGAGGTTGTTAAAATGAATGACGTCCTGCCACTGTTTCCTCTCTCTGAAGCCTAATCTTAAATTAGTTTATATTTCTGCCAATGCAAAGGATATTTGAATAACAAGAGCATACATTATTATAAAGGGCGAACTTTATTTCTGATTCTAGTTACCACTCAAAATTATGAATAACAAATCAGGGAGACATGATATGTTCAAGTGTGACAGATTATTTTCTTGGGATTTAAAATGTGATTTTTAATTTAAGGTAGTAAATGCTCCTTAAAGACAGAAGGGAACATAAAGAATAATAAAAAGAAAGTTGAAAATCACACATAGTTGAATCACACACGTTCAACTGTTTGAATGATTCTATCATTCAAATAGTTACTTTAAAAATGTTGATAGATTTTATTCCAGTTATATATTTTCCCCATGGTTATAATATTTTAGCGTGTCAGTTAGAGCTCTTGGTTGTAAGGTGATTTTTGAAGGTGGTGAATGGGAGGGCAGCTTGTAGACTGATGGGAAGCTGGGGCAGCAGAATTTGGGACGGGAAATAAGCAAAGGTGCCCAGGTTGTCCAGTAAACAGGAAGCAAGATACATAGTGACCTTAACGTAGCTGACCAGGATGCTGCTGCCACTAGCGCAGCGCAGTACTATGCGTTCCTCCCTTCCTTGTCGCATTCCATCATGATTCTGAATCTGAAGGGTGTCGGATTGATTTGTAGGGTATATAATGGTCCTGCCCACTATTGTACCATGGCAAGGAAGAGGAAGGATTTGACTCCTTTGCTTTTTGAAATGAAAATGATAGCTAATATTTATCATATTTACAGAGTGCTTTGTATGTACTAAGCACTGTTCTGAGTGCTTTCTTTTTTAAATCAGCTCATTCAGATCCTTACAAAAATCCTACAAGGCAAATACTATTCATATCTGCATTTTATAGCAGAGTAACCAGATGTGACCCAGAGAGACAAAGTGGCTTACTGCCACTAAGAGGGGTAGAAGGATAGGAACTCCGCAATCTGGCTTTAGCGTTGGTTGTTCAGCCACTGTGCTCTGCTGAGCCTTGGTAGGACAGGAGTGGTGGGCAGCCAGGGCTGTCTGCTGCTAAGCTTTCATCCGGTGGGGGACAGTGGAGTTACTGAAACAAATATGACTGTTTTTAGGAAAATGATTGATCAAAATATGCCCAATGTTTATTACATATACTTTTTTCTTACTTTGGATTATTTACACCAAAATTACATAACTTTTTAATATTTCCATGTAGTTTCATGTATTCATATGGTTTTGTATATCTTAATAGTGACTAGTTTTGAAGATATTCTATTTCAAAAGTATCACAAATTATGGATTGACTCCTTTTGACCTGTGTTCCTGCTATTAATGAGAGCTAATATTTATTGAGTACTAGCCACGTGTCAGGCACTCTTCTAAGTTCTCTGATACTGTTCTGGCAGAGGAGGGATGGTTCCATCTTGTTACTGCCAGGTGGAGATAGAAGTCCAGATTCACTAGTTGGCCTTCTGTTGACAATTAAGGGGGGCTGTTCTTTAATTTCTGGGTGGGGGTGGGCGTTCTAGCTCCCTATATGGTCTCTACTGACACTGTAGTGGGGGTGGTTTTGTTACTCCTGGGTGATGGAGAACTCCTGAATCTCAACTAGGCTTCCTTTAATACACCATCCCAGTGGGGAAAGAGAGGTGTGCTTTGTTACTTCCATGTTGAGATGGAAGTCCAAACTCCCCCTTATGTGGTCTCCACTCATCCTATGGGGGTCCTCATTACCATCAGGCCGGGTTAAAATCCTTGGCTCTATGCTTGGCCTTCTCTGACGCCATTCTGCTGTTGGGTGCCTCATTTCCGCCCAAAGAGGGTAGAAATCTAGGCTCCCCACTTAGCTTTCTTTGGCATGGTTGGGGATAAGGCCACAGTTTTTTCTGTGGTATTTGACTGGAATGGAGAGGTTATTATCTAAAAGTTTCTGTCTTTCTAGGCTGCCCCTTTCCTTGTCCCTTGGCTAGAGAGAGAAGGCTTTTGTTTTAGATTTTTCGGATCTACGTTCATTGGTATTCTCAGATTATGAGCTTCTTCAGCGCCAACTCTTTATTTTTTTTTGCAGATTTTCATTCATTACCCAAGTCCTTCATTTCCATATGGTTTAAGTGATGGAGGTTACAGTCTATCCATATTAGTACAGAATAGAATAAATCAACATTCTCACAACACTGAAAGACTAGGATCAATCACCCCTAAAACTACTTTCCTTTGGTTCCTCTCCCTAAATTTTAAGTCACCCTTTCTTTCAAGATGCAGTATCTCAGCATTATTGCAACATTTGACATAGGGATTTTCTAAACTTTATAGGGAACTGAATCTGTAAGCAGGAAGAAAATTTCTATCAGTGAATATGTAGCTTATATAATAGCAAAAAAATATTTTAGAGATTTGTTGCAAGTTAATTACTGTCTGAAAAACTGAGTATTCTTCCTCACCACAAAGGTAATAAATAATCTTCAACTTAATTCAAAAAGGAAAAAAACCAAACAACAAAAATTAAAAATTAGCCAGAAAACTATAGTTTGCTTTCCTACTCAGTAAATAAAAAAAAGGATAACGGCTAGCAAATATGGTGCAATTCTGTAACTGGGTATTTTTCAAATTATAAGGCTTTCATTTCTGAAAGTGTAAAAAGTTATGACACACTTCTGGTCAACTTAATCTTGTCAGAAGATTGACAGCCTCAGCACTCTTCTCCTTTGCTATTACATAGTCTAAAGGTAATTCCTTAAAAAAATTAATGTATTCCTAAAAATGCAGACTAAAGATGAGTGGGCAAAGGTCCACTTGATATTTTTAGGGGATAGGAGGAATTATTCCCAAAAAGCAAAACCTTTTTGATGATAAGTAATTTGTAAGTACTTACCAATTTCATTCTTTCCTTTCACAACTGAACACAACTTGAGTCTGAGGAACATCTCTATTTCCAACCTAAGTCACCATTATGTTTTAACATTCACGTTTTCCCCTTTTCTCCCTTTTCTCAGTCATTTTGACAAACTGAGGGAAAAACTACAATAACGGTATGAATAGTGAGTACATGAATTTTCCCATGCAGAGACAGTGTGATTCTACTAAAACTGAAGTTCTGACTCGCAGACATTGTTACCTCAGCTCCAAGTCTTGACACAAAACAAGAACCCAGGAAACTCACTGCCACATTGTTCCTTGGGTCCTGATTTTCTTTCTTTTCTCTTTGAGACTCTTTTTGTGTCCATTTTATATATAATGTCTAGTTGTACTTAGTGAGAGGAATGGAAAAAGTACATCTACTCCATCTGTCTGGGGACGGAGGTCACCTCAGTCATTTTGGAACTTTATTTCAGTGTGTCCCGTATGTCTCTTCTCTGTGCAGGTACCTGGAACTGGAAAGCAGCGGCCACCGGAATGAAGTCAGACTGCATTACTGCTCAGGCACTCACCGCCCTCACACGGAAGTGTTTCCTTACATTTTGGCTGATGACAAGTGGCACAAGCTCTCCTTAGCCATCAGTGCCTCGCATTTAATTTTACACATTGACTGCAATAAGTAAGTGAAATGTGCTCATTTTGGGAAATGGAAGATTCTGAGAAATGACTGCCTACTCATGTTCTTTCTTTGATGTTTCTTTTTTGCAGAATTTATGAAAGGGTGGTGGAAAAGCCCTCCACGGACTTGCCTCTGGGCACAACATTTTGGCTGGGACAGAGAAACAATGCACATGGATATTTTAAGGTATCTTTTAGATAAAGTCTGAGCATAAAGTTTAAACGTAAATGCTTTCTACTGGGTTTGGAAAAGAATATTTTACTTTTTATGGTGCGAAACAAAATAATTTATCAGTGTGGTTTTTTAAATTTGTGTCTATTTCTGTTTACTATTTCTGTTTTATTACACTAATATTTCATTTAGCCAGCAAACATTATCTATTCTTCTTTTTTCGATGAATTTGATCTTTGTACATTACAGAGATGATCACAAGGCTGCAATCAGGGCAGTTAACTTGTCATTCTTGAAATTAATCTTTCAAAGTAATAAAAATCTAAAATGTTAACATACAGATAATTCTCCACCACTGAAATATAACCTTTCATGATACTTTTACAGGGATGTTAATAGAGGATCAAAAGCTTTTCAATATTTATTATTCATAGTCTCCTTGTACTCTAGAAGGTGAGAAAGAAACACATATATGTGCACAAATCTGTCAAGATAGGAAGCAGCCATAATTTATATCTTTTTCTTTAGTGTGTACTTAAAGACAACACTCCATAGAATTTCATCATTGGAGAGGATCTAAAAGACGTCCCATTTAAATTTCTATATTTTGAAGATGAAGAAATAAAGTCCACAGAACTGCTTGATTGCAAGCCCGTAGTATAATCATTTTCCCCCAGTGACTATGACAGTGCCTACGATAACAGAAGTGGCTCAACAAATGGTTACTAAATCAAAGGATGCTAGGTGATACGTCCAACTCATGGATTTCAAGGTAGAGTAGGTACCAGTAAATTTTAAATTGTGTTCTCAGCAAAGTCTATCATTCTAGGAAGGTATTTTAAAAACTTACCTAAACATTGTTCCCTGGAAACCAAATGTTTTAAATATATTATTACATCTAATCCTAGGCTTGCTAGTCTTGATACAGGGTCTTCTTTTTTCTTTTACGAATGTGTAAACCTGCTCAGAGAGGTTAAGTAACTTGCTCAAAGCCAGGCAGCTAGTAAGTGACACAAATGGAGAATTGATTCCATGCTCACAAATCCTAAAAATCAATGCTCTTTTCCCAAGTAAGGGATGGCAGTTGTGTGATACGAGTGCCAAGTCTCTTCTCTGTTTAATCATGACAGTCTTTCCCATGGAGCCCAGATGTGGCTTTAGAATCTTCACATATCAGTGATGTATACAACTCTAAGGCATCATTATCTTTATTGTCCGTGAGTGGTGTCCACTAGAGCTGTGCAGTACAAAAGCTATGTAACTGTATGTGGTAGCCTTGTTTTCATGTTGCTGTTCTAAGTGATAGGCGTTTGTACATAGTTGCCTTCTGAATGCAGGCCCAAGCAATCAACAGATCCTGTAATTGTCACACAGTATACTGAAATATTTCTCATTCACATTGACACATGCTGTTAATCAGATTAAACAAATAAAAGATATGCAGACCAGTATTTCACTGGGAAATCTCGATAGGTACATTGAAAATTGTCTTCATGTTATGTTGGTACTGTTACCCCTGTCATTAGACACTCTGTTTGCATTTTTCAAAGGGGTAAGGTAAAATATCAGTTAAAGAAAATATATAAAGTCGGTGAAGGAAGGTGGGGTGGTGGATAAAAGGGACAGCTGGAGTGTGTCTGATGAGTTCATTTCTAAGCTACTATTGGCCTTTGCTTTAAGAGCCCAGCAAGCTGCAAGCTAATTATACCTTGATGACTAAGGATGCATGTAAATTTTGCCTGCAAACATGTTTTGAAGCCTTCTGTGTAAAATGGGTCATTTCAGCTGGCGGTTTAAAAAATTTCATGCCAAACTTTCTGTACTCCTAAGGATTCATCACTAAGTCTTGCTGCAGCTGTTTAATTAATCTATTGTCTTTTTGAATTGAGAAATTAGTTTTAAAAGATCCAACTGAAAAATGAGAACTGCTCAAATGAGCATGCTTTCGTGACTTAGTTTTTCTACACTTTTATTTTAAATGATTACAGTTAATTTAAAATTGGTATCAGTTTCGGTATTGCTGAAACCACAGTGACTTTGAGGTTGATTTTTAAAGGTCATTTTCAAGCTGTACTTCAGTGGCTAACTAAAAATAACTTCTCAAAACAACACGACTATTGCCTCTTAATTATATCTTGACATTTAATCTTAAGGCTTTAAAAATATTATCAATAAAAAAGTACGTGGGTAATCATCTATTTTGCCTGATGAATTTCTTTACCCTTGGTATAAAGTAGAAGTAATGTATTAAGACTCTTTACTCAGGGATTTTGGCGAGTCTATCTTGTAATGTTTTCCTTCATGAACTTGACTATTGAACATAATTTGGGTAAGTGAAAGTAATATGTCTTTCTTTTTAATTTTTCACACACAGGGTATAATGCAAGATGTGCAATTACTTGTCATGCCCCAAGGATTTATTGCTCAGTGCCCAGATCTTAATCGCAGTAAGTTTATTATTTCTTGCACCATGGAGTTCCAATATATTAGTTGTCAGCATAGACTTAACCAGATTTAACCCCTTATAAATACAATTTGATCAATGTAGTGTTTGTAATTCCAGCCTGTCCAACTTGCAATGACTTCCATGGACTTGTGCAGAAAATCATGGAGCTGCAGGATATTTTAGCCAAAACATCAGCCAAGGTAAAAACTACACAGACATACAACGAGGAAGCTGAAAAATCCTTGAGGTTCCTAATAGTTCCTTTTATAACCATAGATTTTCACCTTTGAGGCTTTTCTTATATTATACTTCCTGCTAGGACTGAATCTAAATCCCTGCTTAAGGAAAGGGCTTATACATATTCAAATGTAGCCATCTGTGTAACAAATGCTTCAGTAAATCATGAATGAGGCAGATTACCTGGTTTATACACTGCTTACTACAGTAAGATTTATTGTTTAATTGTTATTATTTATTTTTATTTAGCTTTTCATTACAAGCAAGGGGGTGGGAGGACAGTGTAAAGAATATGGACACTAGGATTGTGTCAAAGAAACAGTCCCACAAATGCTTTCTACCACTATGTTACAATTGTAGGATTATTCACTAATGTTTTAAGCACATATCAAAGTTACCTACAATTTCACCTGATTTGTAAGCTTGCATAGTAGGTATGGATTATCTGAAGGTTATGTTGTATGATGTATGATTTGTTTCTTATACAATATAAATTCTGAATTTTATTTTTTCCCTTGTGTAAACACATTGATGAAATTAAACTTTTTTTTTTTTTTTAAATGGAAAGTGCTTCTCTGCATTTTGGTTGATGCTATTTTGAATTAGTCTTCAATTCCTATCTTATACATTCTGTTTTTTTGTTTCTAAGGCAGGGACCCAATTTACCACCAAAGGAAGAGGAGGAAAAAAACTCTTTCTTTTTAATTAAAGGTTTATATATATTCATAACAAGTGGTTGGTGGGCACAGCCATCCTTACTGCTATACACTTATAAAATTTAGATGCCTGCTGGAATGTTTTGCATTTCTGTGTTGCTGGAATGGTGAACAATGCAAACCCCTTCCTTTGTGCCACAGCTGTCTCGAGCTGAACAGCGAATGAATAGATTGGATCAGTGCTATTGTGAAAGGACTTGCACCATGAAGGGAACCACCTACCGAGAATTTGAGTCCTGGACAGATGGCTGTAAGAACTGCACATGCTTGGTATGGCTTCCATTTTAGTTCAGACGAAGGGAACTCAGATGCCCCCACTCTTTAAAAATTTATTAAAATAATGTCATCATGAAAATTTCAAGAACCATTTTCTCAAAACACAACACTAAGGTGCCAGCAAACCTGGTCACATCTAAAGAATTGTGTGTTGCATTATTAAAAACACTTTCTATCCTGTAAAGACGATTATGGTTTAGGAATGCTATAAAGTTTTAAGTTTATTGGTACACACATGAAGTTAGCAATTTAAATTAGCTGAGTGAGGTGATTCCCGAAGGATTCTATCTTTTTATCCTTGACATTTCCAGACATTTTCCCTTTGCGTTTTTATTAATGCATATTAATGAAGCTAAATTATACACAGCGTTAAATATTGTGTCCAGATTGAGCAATGTAAACAAATAATGGAGTTTAAATAAATAAGACCATCTTTAGTAATTTACTAATACAGTGCAATACATATTGTAGAGTTTAAATAAATACGATTTTCCTAATTGCTCACTAATATTTTATTGCATTATTATTTCAAAAATATATGCTCATTTTCAAAGAAAAGTTCAAAAGAAACTTGGTTTCCATGTGAACTCGTCTTTTAAAGCTGGTTTCTGAAAAGAATCCAAAGATATGTGTGAATTAACCTTTTAAGAAAATTTCCTCAAGTTCATCCAGTTTATTCAAAAGAAAATCATGCACAGAAAAGGATCACGAGTAGTTTGGAAATAACTGTGTGTGTTAGTTATATGATTTTTTATTCAGAAACATATGTTCCTACCAAAATTATAGCATTTGACAAATACGGTAAAGCCTCCCCAAACTTGTTAAATGGTGATAAAAATGAATTGAGTGAAATGCAGGATGTGATATAGTGAGGTTGATAAAATGACCGGGAAAGTGTGGGCAGCCGGCTAACTGGGAGCTCTAGGTGACCTTTAGGAATCCAATTCCTTGTGGTCCTGGCTCAATTTGGCGCCTCCTTGTGATCGTTGTCAGCACCGCCTCATCTCATGGTGGTGGCCTGTCCAAGCTTAATACCCTTGGGGAGATTCTGGGTTTTGAGTCTGGGACTTCCAGGATGGCAGCAGCTATTCCAGAAATCTCCTGGTTTGTTGATGCTCATTTTGTGAGTAATCTGAGGATGTCAGGTGTTCTAGGCTTACCTTCAGCCTTCCATTTCTCTATCAGATTGTGCCCACCGTGTCCTTATCCACATCCCTACAGAAGCTTAGTACTCCCTCTCAGCTAGGATACATTGCTGGACAGAAGATGGGAGCCATTCACCAACTGTGTTCTAACTCAGTTTGAATTACTGTGGGTCTCTGTATTATGGGTTTTACTATGTAATAACCAAAGAGAATAGTGGTATTTGTGACATTTTATATGAAGAGTTTGAAATTTAAGAAACAGATTCAAAAATCCTTGAAGACTACTAGACTCCAACTTGGAAATTCTTTAAATATTGTTTTCTTTTCAGAATGGAACCGTCCAGTGTGAAACTCTGATCTGCCCGATTCCTGACTGCCCACTTAAATCTGCTCCTGCGTACGTGGATGGAAAGTGCTGTAAGGAATGCAAAGGTAAGCATAACTTTTATGATGAATGCTTTCTGTGGTAAAAATAAAGCTTTGTATTAATAAATATTCACTCATTATTGGTTTAATCTGGGACAAGCTAAATAGCTTTCAAAAATGATAGAAATAGTAGGAATGCTTTCTCTGTTTTGGTTAATCAGTTCTTTTTTGTTTTAAAATGCTATTCTTCTATTCTAGCAAGAAATTGTTTTCTTGGAGGAATCTATTCTGTATAGTGATGCGAGTAGGAAAGGTGTGTAAGATGTGTAGCTTACTGGAAAGCATTTCACTCATTGCATCATTTGATATAAGTACAAGGACCAAGAAGGGTCCACACTCAGCCATAATAACCAAGGAAATCCATGGTACATGTTGAAGGGACCTTCAACAGCAGATGATATGCTCCTTCATTAACCCAAACAGCGGAAGTCCACATTATTATAGGATAGCCCAGTGAGGATAGGAACCATGGCCTTAATTTAAAAAAAAAAAAAAAGGCTCACACCACTGTGTGAGGAAGCTTTCTGCCTTTTAGCAGTTACTGTATAGCAATTCACTTCTGATGTCAGGAAATGCTCTTTGAATCATCTCTAGCTATCCTCAAATGAGTTCTAATCACTCATTAAATAACAGGAATCATTTTATCTATATTACTTATACTTTAAAAGATGTCACTTAAAGCCTTATTAAATGGAGCATTTAAAATATTTAGCTATTTTTGTGTAAAGGAGTAGTAACATGTATGAACACTGAGTTCTTAGAAAGTTTGTAGAATATATAGAGCTGTGTAAGTGCAAGGATGTTAATATGTATATACTCACAAAGATTGGGGGAGCAGAGGGGGAGGGGAAGGAGGAGGGAGAGAGGAGAGAGAAGCGGGGGAGGGAGGCAGGCAAGTGGGGAGCAAGAGGGAATTAATAGCTGCTTTGCTGGGGTTTTTGTATTTACCCTACTCCTCTACAATTGCCATACCTTACTTTTGCCTACATTGTATACAGTGTGCTACTGACAAAAATCAGGAGGTTGCTTGGCAGTCCCTTGATTTAATTCCCTTAGGATCTCTTTATATTTAATTTTATTAGGCTTTACATTGAAGGCAATCCATTTCATGAAGTGTATTAGCTTAGTCAAGTAGATTTGGTGGAACTAGGAAGGATTGAATACAATTTTTCTTACTCATGCCACTGGCTAATTTCATTAGTAAGAAGTTATCTGAGTTTTTCCTTGGACTTCTCTTAATAACTAGAAGCTTGTGGCGATGTTGTGTGGTTTTCTTTGTAGGCAGTTGGAGGTAGGAGGAAGAAGTACCATATGTAGGGTTTATATTCATAATAATAGCAAGGAATTATACTTTTTGCTTTAATTTTTTATCCTAATTTCCATCAATAATTCTATGTTGTTACTTATAAATATGACATATTTGCATTAAGTGATTTTATCAGCTACAGGCTGATTGAAATAATGAACCATCATGATGGATGCATTAGTCAGAAGTAGAGAATTTCAATTCTGATCTTAACTATTTGTCTCTGTTACAAACAGTAAGCTGCCTACTAAATCAGACTAATGCTTGAATTCTTCCCAGCAAGCATGCAGTTAGACTTAATGAAATGATAAAATATTTTGAGGCTCATTAATGCAGAGTGTTTCTGGCAGACTTTGGTGTTAATGATTGAAAATCGATTGTTTGCTTCATATGTAAAGTAGTGAAAGCTGAAAGTAAGTAATCAGTGAACAGATAACAACATCACTGAAAAAAAAAGCTGAAATGATTCAAGGCTCTTATTGGATACAGCTAAAAAATAATAAGGATAAGATGACATTGTCTTTCTGGCCATATCCAGTGACATGTGACATAAATGCCATGGAATATAGGGTTTATGTCTATGTTTACTTGTTATTTAGAGGTTTGAACTTCTTGTTTTAATGAATTTAACATTTTACTAGAGCTAGCAAGACATTTTAGCAAACACTCATAAACCTTTTTTTCCCTAAGGGAAATAAGCATTTAGTTCATATGGTGAATATTAGAGATTTTTTGGGAATGAGTCTCCACAAAGTGTAATTTTAAAACAAGTTACTATTAATATTTCAGAAACTGTGCTTCTGCAAAGTCTTGTAGAGGACAAATAACGCTTAAAATAAATTTAGTCATCCCCTAACTGACTTGTTTAGATAGTGTAGATTTTCATGTGCTTAAAGTGAAAGAAACCAATAGTTCATATATCCATGATGTCTGTGTGGGTGTGTGTATCTGTTACATACAAAGAGAAACAGTATCATTTTCTCTGTTAATTTCCTCAGTAGTATCACTGTTACAATTTATGAAAACTTAATTTTAGTGGAAAAGAGGTTAATTTCTGTGTTTTTACTCTTTTAAATACGAACATAAGCCCTCCTCCTAGACCCCACACTCATCCTAACTATTTTTGAAGCTCTTCTGCTCAATTGCCTTTTTAATGACAAAAATTAATAAAATATATTTTTCAGTGAAAACTATTTAAAGAGATTAATCATTTATTGTTTCGAAAGCTCTTGGAAGGTTAAGCAGGTAACCTAACTGCTAAGCGTTGCTCTGCCAAGACCGAAATAAATCAAACAACTGCATGTGGCCAGTCACTTTTCAGTGTTCTTCCTTTAATGATTTCAGGCTCACTTCATTGCTTGCACAATTCCAGGCAGTCTTAGTTCGCAGCTTCCTTTATATTTTCCCTCAGTAACTTCCATTCTGGCCGTTTATCTGAATATAAATACTGATGAATAGCAAGAAGGTTGTTATTCTGGGAAAGAAGTCAGAAAGAACCAAGCGTGTCCCTTTTCTTTATTTTGAGTCTACGTAAACAAATTGTTGGGAGAAGGAACTTAATGTTTCCTTCCTGTACCATTAAGCTACTGTGGTGGAATTAAACAGAGAGGATAAAGTCTAAAGTCAGGAATGCCAATGCCACATCATTAAAATAATAGTATTCACAGCTTAATGAAGTCACATCATGTCTATAGGTTATAAGCACATACTCTGTTCCTCATTTGATCTTTGCAACTGAATACGTACGTATTTCCTCCATCTTCCTAATAAAAGGGACTGCATGACTTGTCCGGGAACGCATGGTGAGGTAAAGGTCCCAGAGATGTTCCATCTGAAAGTGCTGTGCTTTGCCAGCCTGCTTCCTTCTTTAAAACCATGTGTTACAATAAATCTAAGTGAGCTGCTTTTATCTATCTGTAGCTGAGCTCGCCAAAGGTGTTTTGGAGTCCCGGCTGAGTCTAGGCAGCAGTTTGCCTGCGCCACTCATCTTCTCCCCTTTCAGACGCTGTCTCTGTATCCTTTATCTCAGTCCCAGGCTCTCATCTAGCAAACAGTGAGATTCAGTGACACGAATTTGAGATAGCTCTAGAAAATGTAAAGTATAAATATTTTGAGTGACTTTAACTGTGAAATAGAATGAGTTCAAGATAATTAAAGTACATATGATCTCAACCTAGATTTTAAAAAGCAAAGATTTATCGGAAAATAATTCGCTGAAGTTCTAGGAACTAGAAAGTTACTAAAAGTCACTGAAATTAAAAACATTTGAATTTTTTAATGTTCCTGATTGTTCCTAATAATATGTGAATATAGTACCTTCATTTATTTTCTTCGGTAGATTATAGATTCAGGCTTGCTCATAGAGCTCTGCTTCATTGAAAATGTGGTTCATGAAAATAGGGAGTCTGAAAACAAATCTGGACTGGTGCTAATGTTTTTGTAGAATAGGCTATGTTTTAAAATGAAAAAGAAGATGGACTTTTCTTCTATTACTAGAGATATATCAAATATGGGAAATGTGAATGTGATTGTCAAAACGGGTTGGTACTTGCTTAGTAGCAATAGTTAAAGTGATGCTTCCTCAAAGAGGCCAGATGTATATGAATAAATTAAAATAGTCATTCTTTTGATTGAACAAAACTAGAGTTTCAGTACATAGTATAGATTACATTTTGATATGCTCTGTGCTGATTAGACATCAGATTGTTTTAAACTTAGTTTTAAAAGCTTTCTTGGTTTCGATAAAATGGACTTACTATATTGTCTTTGCATATTGAGTAGTTAAGTCTGTGGATTATAAATCAGATGTTCTGGGTTTGAATTCTGGCTCTACAAGTTATTAGCTGTGTGACTTTGCTTAAGTCACTTGCCCTCTCATGGCTTCAGTTTCCTCATCTGTAAAAAGGAAATAACAATTATATCTACTTCATAGAGTTTGTATAAGGATTGAGTAATAGATAAAAATTTCTTGGAGTAATTTTAACTATTATTATTATTTTTATTAAAATAACCATTTGTGTTTTTATTGATAAAAATAGAAAGTAGTGAAATGATCTCATTGGATCATAAATCTTAAAGCTACCCAGGACCTCAAGAGATCTTCGAAATAGCCATTTGCTTTTGGAAGTTAAGGTTTCATTACTCTCAGTTCACAGAGGAATAGTGAAACCAGGTAGGCCAAGTTACTAAACAAAGATCAAACAGTAGTATGTAATGCAATTCTTAGTATGTAATTTTTTCCCTCTCAAATTGTGTTCTGATATATGGTACTACTTTCCCCAAGGCCATTCTCTTGATCAAGGTTGACACTCGGAACTGATTTCTCATTATTATGTACTTTTTTGTGTCTGGCTTCTTTCACTCAGAATCATATTTGTAAGATTCCTCCATATTTTTGATGCAGGTCATTCATACTTGTTGCATCATTTAGATTTAGGTGTAGATCATTTATACTTACTGGTGCATATATTTTATTTGTATTAATGTACTGCAAGTCAGCCTATTGTTTTGAAGGGCCGTTAGATGGTTTGCAGATTTTGGCTATGTGAATAGTACTTCTAGAAACATTCTTTACATGTTTTTGGCCTTTGATATGCATATATTTCTGATGAGTGTTCAGTGGAATTGTTTGGTCATAGGGTAGAACTGTCTTACTTTATGGCAAAACCATTTTGCCAGTTTTCCAAAGTGGTTATACTAGTTTATTATCTCACTAACAATGTATGAAAGTTCCAGTTGCTCCACACCGGCATTTTTGGTCTTTTTAATTTTAGCCATTCTGATAAATGCTGTTGATACCTGATGTTGTATTGCAGCTTAAATTTACATTTTCCAGGTGGTTAATGAAGATAAGCACCTTGTCATGTATTTATGGGCTGCTTTCATTAAAATAATAGAAAATAGGAGTAAATGTTTTTATATGTACAGCTTTCCAAGGAGCAATTTTTCTTGCTTTTAGCAGGAGGTGGTAATTTGCGAGGTTTGATTCTTTATTTGCACATTTTATTTGCACATTAATATGGATGATTCTAGCTCTGTCACTTGAAATGCATAGCAAAGTAGGGGTAGAGATTAAATGACAGCCACCCGAGAATTTGGGGATTTTCAAAAAGGGGATGATAATCTAATAAAACTGATTCAGAGATTTCTGAACGTATGTTCATGGCTTTTGAACAAAAAAATCGGTGGAATGTAATTCACAAAAAAATCTCTTTGTAGTTAAAGAAAAGAGAGGAAAACATAATTTATATGGGCTATGTTAAAAAAATTTTGGAGCAAGGTAACCAATAAAATGTAGCTGTCTCTAGAGTAATGCTGGAAGCATGGGAAATACTGAGGATGTGCTGGAGGTTCGCATGCATGAACGCAATTATAAATTAGTTGACATTACAGAGACACAAGGGGCTGCATGACCAGAATACCAATAGTGAGTAAGGGGAATTATGTAATAATGAAAAAGGCAGAAATAGCAATCAAAGGGAAAGCATATTATTTTACATATCAGATGCAATATTTTTAGAATATTTCCTGAAAATCTGTGGTCAATAAAGAATACTATGTCACATGAAAAATTGAATGAGATGAAAATTAGTGGTGTCCCTGTAAATCACGGGTATATCCTTGGTCTGGATTCAGTTCTTTCTTGTTAAAACTATCTTAATTTAGTACTTGAAATAATCAAATCATAGAATTAGGATACATTTGTAAGTCTATAGGTATGTGTGATGAATGGGCAAGAAAATAGTTCATTTGTGTATTACTTTATTGAGATAATGAGCTTATGATAGGAAGTATTTTTACTAAAGACAAACAGCTAAGTTTTAGTAAAGAGAGATTTCATCAAGATAATCCTGTGGGCTTCCTAAATCTTGTACTGTCATTAATTTTATGCTGATTTTTAAAAAATAAACTCTTCAAAAAGGCATTTGGCATACTGCTACCTTTTGAACATTATAGAAACTGATCAATGTCAAAAATCAGTGGAAATATACTGAATTGGCAATATATTAATAAACAAGAATAATTAACAACACAGCCTCCAGATTAATTACTGTGGGACACCACATGATACATTTTAATGATCCTTAGAAAAAATATAAATCTACTGTTAATTAGTCACCTTAGAGCAGAGCTGGGATGCCAGGGAAAGGTAGGGCAGAATCACAGGGTGACAACAATGTCACAGTGACTTAGCTGCTGTGTCCTGTATGCCAGTCCTGAGTAGTATGAGTTGTTTACCTCTATCATTCTTTCTTCCTAATTCTTGTATGGTATTTTTAACATTTTAATTAAAAATAATGCATGAATATATTAAATATTCAAACTATATAAATAGATATAAAATAAAATAAAAATCTCCCTTATTCCCCCTCTTCCAAACTTCCAGTCCTTGTATATTCTTCCAGATGATTTTTAATGCATCCACTGACATATGCCTGTGCAGCATATTATATATTGTAAATGATAGCATACGTTTTCCTGGCCTTTATTCTTTATTAACAATATATAGGAAATATTTTCATATCAAATAAACAATTTGCATACTATTCCACTGTATAGTTTATTAGAATTTTATTTCTTCCCTCTCAAAAGATAATTTGGGTATTTCTAATTTGTTTTTTTCTTATCAGAAACAATATTGCAAAATGTTATTCATACATAATCTTGGTGTACTTTTATGGCTTTAATCTATTGGATAAATTTCTAAGGGTGGAGTTGCTGGACCAAAGACTATGGCACTTTAAGTATTGCCAGCTCTTGCCAAATTATTCTACAAAAAGCTCCTGTATGTTTTATTCCTTTAGCCAAGGAGCACTAGGTGGCAGCGCTGAGGGAAACCTTGAAAACATCACTTTTCTCTCAGTTTCTCTAGGTCTTTAGCAGGGCATTAGGGGAGCTTCTTCCTCTTTTTCCCAAGAAACCTTGAAAAGATAATATCAATTTGTGGGGAGATCCTTTAAGGAGAAATAGTCTATGGAAGGCCAAACATTCTTGTTTGACCACAAACAATGTTGTCTAGTGAGCTCATATGAAATTATTGTTAAAATTAATTGCTATTCTGCATCTTCAGTAAATTCCACAGATGACATAAGAATATACTGAATTCATTTTTTTCTGAAATGGAAATGGTTTTTCAGAAGACATAACACGGATACTGCCCTCATTCTAAGGCATTATGCTGTGCCTATTTAATCATGTTTTATTTTAAAATTATAGACAGTACTCAGCTTCTAGTTCTTCACTCTGAATTATGATTTCTCTTCATTATTAAAATCCTTGAATAAATGTATTTTGTGGATTTTATTATTTTTCATGCCCCATTACATTTTCTCAAAAGAATTTCTCTGCCCATATAATGACATTGCTCAAATGGCCTAAAACTCTTCAGAAGAAAGCTTTATGCAAATCTGTCTGTAATAATAATTAATTCAAACTGTCTAGCACAGTTCTAGGGGACTAAAAATGGGACTCTTTAGTTGATCAGGAGGCTAGTCATCCTTTTTAGTAGCATAAGGCTTTGAAATAAGTGAGAAGATTTCAGATTTACACCAAAGCAAAAGAATGATAATCTCAGTATCATTCATAGGAGACTCAATTTAAGAGAGAAGAGAAACACTTAGGCAGAAGATGCAGCTTCTTATCTGCAGTGTTGTTAGGTAATTGTTTTAAAAATGAGCTTATTTTCTTCTCAGTAGAGATCATACAAAATGACATTTTGAAATAAGAATAGGGAAAAATAAGATATATACAAAGCATCTTAAACTTGATTTTGACAATTATGTGGAAAGGAGTAACTCAGGAAGACCAATTACATAATGAAAGTAAATGGACATCGTAGTGCCCATGGGAGAGTAAGGCCACAGTGCCCACATCCTCAACAAAAAGCATGAAACAACTCAGCTGCACTGGACTCTCTGCTGGATGCCTTGAAAACTGTATGTGGCCTTCATTTTTCTGAACATATTTTTGGATTGTATAAAATTATTATAGATTAAGAATTAAATGAAGACAACGTATGATATAGGAGTTCAGCGTGCGAAAGGGACAGGAAGGAATTCAGTTTTCCAGTTTAGAGATGGTTGTGATAAGAGCACAATTTAGCTACATTTTGTTTAGAAAGGGTGGGGAAGAAGTATAGTTTAGGTACATTTCTCTTTATGCAAAAGCTGGCCACCAAAATTCAAAAGTTTTTAACTATAAAAATGCATATGAAATTGCCTTAAAATTATTCTTGGAATTGGTGGTGGTAACAGTGGAGTTGCATCCACCTCGGGAGCGTTAAGCTGGAAACATATCTATTCGTCAGAATGGCTGCTGCAGTCCCACTGTGGGCCACATTATATATCCCACCCACATTATATATTGGAGCCTCTGCCTAGATTTTGTTTCTAAATGGCAGCAACTCCTGTCCACACCTGCTTCACCCCAGTTGCTGGAATTTTGCCCCTATTAAGGAACTGGCTGTATGGTCTCTGGAGTTTGGGCTGAGCTATAGGGCTACACTAGGCTTTTATTAAGGCCCAGATTTGGGGGTTATTGGTTGTTTTATACTTTAGTTACATTGTGAGTATAAAAAACATTTCTGGGCAGTCTTCATGATGACCCTCACTTATAAATATTATTGCAAGTTATAAAGAGATGTCTCACAAACACTTGTGTAACCAACTCAGCAACTCAGGAAAGAGATTTTAAGCCCATGTAGCACAATAGATAATATACAGATGTAATATTTATGATTTTAACCGTTGGCAAGTGACCTCAATGATTCATGACACGTAACACTGGTAATTTTGCTGAGACCTGAATTTTTGCCAGACAAGCTGTAAGGCCTGTATACAGGAGCACACAACTTAGCTCAGTGCTTTTCACATTTTAATGGGAATATGAATCACCTGGGGACCTTGTTAAAATGAAAATTTTGATTCTCTGGTTCTGGGTGGGGCCTAAGAGCTTGCATTTCTAACCAGCTCCCAGGTGATACCTGCACTGCCAGTATGTGGAACACACTTTGATTAGCAAAGACTTAGGTAGGGGATGTGCTTCCCTGACTCTCCAGGATCTCTATGTAGCTTTTAAAATTTTTTCTCTTTTTGATCTCATGTATGTAGTAAGGACCCAGGATATGTGTTTTAGGGTTTATGTTCTAAGCTGACATTTTAAAAGTATTTTCCAAATATGAGAACTTACCGTGAATCATTGCTCGTTTCCTGTGAAGGCTCCCAATTTACAGATGATGGAACTAAAGCTTAGGGAGCTTACTTCACTTGCCTGAAGATAACCCAGCCAGTAAAGTGGCAGCACCGCAATTTGAACATATGTAGTGTTTCTCATACACTACCTCATAGGATGTGCAGCAATATTTTATCAATGGAAATACAAAATCAGTTTGAATGGAGAAGTGAGAGAGTTTGTGATGTTCTGGAGACAGCAAGGATCACATGTTGAAAGACTATATAAGTACTTAGGAAATACAATTTTATGTTACCCATATCTGTATGAAATAAGGAAGGAGAGAAAAATCAAATATACATCATCTAGTATTCATCATTAAAGTGTACCTGTAATAGGAAGCACAACTTTTCTTTAGTTTGTAGTACCTCATATATGGAACAGAAACTACCAATTCTGGTAGTTCCGGAAAACAAATTTCAAAAGAAATGTCCTCTGGTTGGATTTTACTTGTTTTTTTTTTTTTTGTAAATAAAGAACAAAAAAAGTACACTGAATTAAAAATTAACAACATCTACATAAAAGGTCCAGACCCACCTGCATTATTAACTGGAATTCTCGAAAGTTAGCGATCATGTAGAATTCTTCCTGGGTACCAGAACTTTTTAAAAAATGTTTTCTTTGCATTTTTATTAGAAGAGGTCTCTTTCTGAATACTTGTGGAATAAGTCACATGTGTCTGATTTCTCAGGCCTTCAGTAGCTTGCTATAGACTCATAAAATATATCATTGTAGTTTGTGCTGGGTTCTGCTGAGATGGACTGTGCTGCATCAATGTTAAACTGTTCTCATCCAACTATTAGTATCTCACATACATAGAAGTCTTTGCTTTTTTATTGTAGATCTTGTAAGGATAAAAAGATGAATAAAAGCAACCCAGTATCAGAAAACTTTAGGATGATGCATTTCTACAAGCTAAAATTCTTTTTTCTCCTTTGCAAAATTTTCCCATTAATTCATGCTCTTAGAATTGTGCTCTGTGCCACTTGATTCTTGAAGTTATATTAAAGATGGTGATTTATGAGGAGTTAGTGAGCCTGCACAAACATACCTCATGATGCTAAAACTGAGTGTGTGCAGATGGCCCTGGACATTTTCTTGGTTTTTATACAACGTATTCAAGCCTTTTTTAACCAGTTCCAGGTCCTCATAGTTTATTGTAGCATTAGTTGTAAGAAAACATGAACCAAGAACCTTTTGCTTTTTCCCTGAGTTATTATGGTTAGATTTGGGAAGCTGATTCTTTATTATGCCTGGAGGAAGAGAAAAAATGCAGCAGGGAACACATTCTTTTCACACTTTTTTGTGTGTAGACATCATGCTTTTAAACCAATAAAAAAATGAGCTTTCCTGATCACAAATTAGGATATCTCACAGCAAAGCTATGTTAATAATTTGCTATCTATGTTCATGCCTGTAGTCTACCTCAAACATTTCTCAGGCCCTGAATCTCAGAAAGGTCACTTTTATTTGTTGGTTGGGAAGAAAGGAGGGAGTGGGCTGGTATAGAACAAGATGGACATTGTCCTTGTTCACTGATTTATTTAATCTACTACTGTCTCTCCAGACCACAATTTCTAAATACTGAAGGACTTAGAGCTGGGGAGAAAATCCATAAAATGTGAAGTGAGATGTAAGAATTGGATTAACTGTCCTGGCTGAGTTTTCCATATGCCCAGGAATGAATTTAGTAGCTGGGGAATATTTCCTAGGATAATCCTGGAAATAGTAGTATAAAATGATTGTTCTGTGCATATAGAAATTGAGGGAAGTAAAGGTGGAATTGTGTGTCTTATCACTGAGTCTCTTTTCTATAATTTCCATTTATTTGAAAAATAGTTAATAATACTAAGCACTTCCTATGAATTAGGCTCTGTTAGACACTGGGGATACAGTGGTGAAAAAAATTAAATTTTTCTTTGCCCTTGTAGAGCTAATAATTAAGTCAGAGAGACAGACATCAATCATATAATGGTCAAATATACAGTGCAATGGTACATTACTAAGTTGTTGATAAAGCACCTATAATAAGTGAAATTCAACTGGCAGGGAGATCAGGGAAGGTATCCCCGTGAAAATGATGTTGGAGTTCAGTTCTGATGAACAAATAGCATTAAACTAGTGAAGAGAGGAAGGAAGAATGTTTAGGTCGAGGGGATCGAACATGCAAAGGCTCTGTGTAGGGAGGTGACATGTTGTAAAAGAAAGCAGGGGTGACTGGTGTGCAGAGTCATTACATGAGATGTAGCCGGAGAGGTAGGAAGGGGCCAGAATAAAGAGTTTTATTATTAGACCAAGGGTAATGGGATGCAGGTTATATATCTTAAGCAAAGCACGTCTGTTTTTGCAGTTATACAGGGAAGAAAGGATGGTAGCTTCGTTAGGTGGAAATCAGTTGTTGGAGGTGGTTAGGTTTTGGATATGGTGGTGTATTTTGAAGGTAGAGCCAACAGGATTTTCTAATGGTGGGAAATGGGTATGAATAAAAGAAGAGTCTAGCATGGCTCCAAGGTTCTTGGATCCAAGAAGCAAAAGGACAGAGTTGCAATCACCTGAAATTGGAAAGGCTGCTAATTGAGCTGGATTTGGGAGAGCGTCTAATATCAAAAGTTCCATTTAAAGATGTTGTGTTTGAGAGGTGTATTGGCCATTTAAGTGGATGTGTAGTACAGGCAGGTGGACATAAGAGTGGAGTCTGGGACAAGGGATTGAAACAGAGGTAAATATCTGGATGGTTGAATTTCTTTTTTTCATATGTTTGTTGACAATTTGAATTTTTTTAAATTAATTTTTAATGTACATTTGTCCACTTTAAAATTTAATACTTTGCATTTTGCTTACTTATTTGTAAGAGCTTTTTTATAATAAAATTCATCTAATATATGTATGTTGCAAATGTATTTTCATAATGTTGCTTCTTTTTTTAGTGTTTTTCAATAAGAGAAAAAGATTTAACTTTATGTAATTGAATCTTTTAGTCTTTTCCTAATAGTTGTACCTTCAGTGTTGCCATGCTTTAAAAGGCCCTTTACTCTTTTTATTCATAAAATATTTACTGTCTAACCTCTGAATGGCCTCTCCTTTTTCATTTTAAATCTAAATAATCTGGGATTTATTTTTGTGTACATGAGATAATAATTATAGTTACATTTTTGTTTTTTGGTCAAACAAATTAATGAATAATTCTAATACGATTTGTTAAATAATTCTTTTGTTCACTGATCAACATGGACCTTTATTTTATACTAAATATTTACATATTTATATGTATTTGAGCCTGTTTCTAGTATTTCTATTATCCTCTACTAATCTATTTGTCTCTTTTGGTACTGTTTCTATAATATTTTATTACAACTTCTAGTAAGAGTTATTATCCAGGAGAGCAAATCTACAATCATTCTTCTTTTTAAAAAAATATCTTTGGGTTATTTTCTCTCATTTATGCTTCTAGATGAGTTTTATGTATCATAGGAATTATGTCTCTAAACAGTTTTTAAAGCTCAGCCATATATATGTCTTACTCTGGTACCGTTTTAAGATAATTCTTTGATGAATACTACAGAAATTTTTTCTTATGATTATTCTTGTTTGCTTGTTATTTTGTGTATATTAATGAAAGAAGCCTCATGGGTTAAGTTTTGAAATATTTCAGAGGTGGAGGAATTTTGGGTGTTGAAACAGTCAAGGATATGGCTATAGAAATGGAATGCTTAAGTGGTAAGGGTATGGAATTCGCTATATACGGGGAGGCAAGGAGTCAGTAAATTTTGATTTTAGGTATTGAACAAGTTTTCCAAAGGCCTTTTAAAGTTTCCAAAGACAAATTCTTGCTTAAATTTTAGAGAAAGATTGTTTTCAGGTTCCAAAGTCCCCAGTGACTGCTGTAGAGAGATGGTATCAATGAAGAGAGGTCTGGAAAAGATGTGTGTCATAACTATTAAAGGAGGTTGGGTTCTTCCATGAGGGCGGAAGAGTGGTATTTTGGAAGTAACACTCCTTTCTAGCTTAAGCATACATGTGGTACAGGAAATAATCTAAATTAGATGGTTTCCAAGAAAGCAGCATTATCCTCGCTGAACATCCAAGTTTCAGTCAGAGCAGGGAGATGGAGGGTGCATTTTGTGAAGTGTTAAATCTGTATGAACAATGGTTGAGAATGGAGGATAGGAAGCCTTTTTTATCAGTTGGATTTTGCTGGGATGTAGCAAAACATCTCAGAATTTAGTGGCCTAAAAAATAGTTTGGCAGACTGGAAATGCAGACTGAGTTCAGTTGGGATGATTTTTTTTTTTTTTTGGTCTGGGTCTAGTTTGTCTAATTGTCACTGGGCTTTCTTATGCATCTGTAGTTAGCTGGTGGGTCAGTTTAGCTGGCTGGTTCATGATGGCCTCATTTTTTGAGACTGAGATGACTGGAGCCTCTTTTCATGTCTTCTTTCAACGAGCGTGTTAACTCAGCCTTGTTCATATAATGGTTTCAGATTTCTAACAGAGTCCATGCTTACAAAACCTCTTGAGTCTCAGGCTAGGAACTTGGACGTTGTTACTTCTACCACATTCTATTGACTGCATCAAGTCACGAAGCCAGTACAGATGATAGAGGACCTATAAAGTCACATTGAAAGAAACATAGAAACAGGGAAGGGAAAACCTGTAACCATTTCTACAATCTTCTACACCTCAAGAGGATGATTGAGGAGGGAGGAAAGCCAGAGAGGTAGGAAGATGACGGCAGGAGATATGTGTCTAGGAGCTGTTTTTGAACTGGGTAGTTGTACCCAAGAATGACAGTGTAGGAACTACAGTGGGCTTCCTTGACCTCAACGTCCTGGTTTTCAGTCTGACACTGTTTTAGCATTGGGGCAGGCTGCATTCTCAGGGAGTATCGAGAGCTTGGTGAAACTAGTAATCAGTTGACATGTCTGAGGTCATCTGTGGTTGAGGCAACACATAGTATGTAAGGGGCAGGAAGTTTCACTTTCTGGAAAGTGTTTCAAACAGGACAGACTAGAAATGTGATATGATGCCTTTAAAGAATACTAGCGCCAAAGTGCAGGGGTCAGAAGTGGTTAACTCCTAGGATTTCAGTCTCAAGGTAGAAATGACAGTGGTCCTGAGTGAGAGTAGCAGGCAAAGAGTGAGTTTTCTGAAGAAATTCTAATTCAGCTTTATATTGAAAGCTGAATTGAGTTTATATTGAATGAATTGAGTTATTCTGTTTCACACAAGGCAGGGTCCATGTGTCATGTGTCTTCATCACTTGACACAATATCTAATGCATAGTATGTGTCCAATAAGTGTTTGTTGCATCATTTATTGAGTGAAGTATTCCGTATTTTGGCCCCTTTCCCAAGGACTTTTGTGTTGTTCCATCTCATCTGTATACATTAACAGTAAGTTGAGATTATTGTGCTTGTGTATGTTCTGCAAAAAAGAATAATTGGTGGAACTTTTCTTCATTGTGTCATGTTTATTCCTTTTATGTTTTGAAGTGGAGATATAATAAAGGACAGTAACTGGGGGTTATGTGTGGCAGCAACTGTCACAGCTAATGGCATTTAGAAAAGGCATTCGTCCTGAAAAGAACAGAAAGAACCGTCTTTTCTAAATTCTTTACTTTGTCAAAAATGTTATAAACTTTCACTCACAGTAAGTTAAGACAACTTTTTGATTTGGAATACTTTGAGGATAAAAAATTTCCCAAGTGATCTAGTTATCACACATAACATATGGGAAACTACTAAAAATGTTCAGCTGGGACAGCCTCTTTAGATTGTGCTAAAAACAGTGATGAGTTTTCATATATGCAGTATTAAGGTTGAATGTGTATGTGTGTGTGTATATGTATATATCCTATATCAAAAGAGACATTTTCCCCAGATGAAAGAAAATATGTTCTACCAAATAAACAAAGCCTGATGCTCATTGGTTTCCAGGTTTCACTATGAGAAAAACATTGCCACAATTATTATATTAAGTTCAATATGAAAAAGGGAAATTTATAGATTGAACATTGTACAGAATGTGCAGAATTTTGGCACGTTTTGCCATACTCTCAAAATTTACCAATTTACACTTCAGCAAAATTTGAAAGTGCCTGTTTCTTATACCTATGCCAGCACAAGGTATTATCATTAAAAAGAAAATCATTTCTAATTTTATGTATGGTATATCGTGTCTTTCTAGTGTGCTTTGAGCAGAATGAATGGTTTGGGAACCTAAGTAGAGTATTTTGGGATGAGGGTGGAGAGAGAATGACCAGTGACCAGATAATGCAGGCCTTTTAGGGGATTTGGAAGACTTTGATACTTATTCCCAAAGCATTAGGAAGCATTTGGAGGGTTTTCAATAGCAGTATGATGTGATTAAGTATTACATTTTAGATAGATGATGCTATAGGATGGTGGGAACTGGGTTGAACAAAGCAGGCGGGAATGTGGGGACATTAGTTAAGGACTTTAGTATTAGTCCAACCGAGAGAGGCTGCAGTTTGGGGTAGGAAATGGCTGTGGAATTTGAAAGAAGTGAATGGATCTGTATGTATAGAAAGTAGAATAGATTGCTATGGTGAGTGGATTTTAATGGATGGAAGAGAGAGACAGATCATGGATGAATTTCATATTTCAGACTTGTACAAAGTGGATGGATGGCTATGATGATTATGCTATTTATTGAAGTAGAGAACACTGGAGGACAATCAGGTTTTGAGTTCAGCTTTGGCCATTTGCAGTTTGAGATGCCTGTGGACATCTAAGAGGAAATATTGAAATTTGATGCATAAGTCTAAGGACCAATCCTTGAGGAGCTCCAACATTTAAAATGTATCAGAGGTGGATAAGTCTGTAAAATAGCCCGAGAAAGAGTTGCCAGAAAATTATATGGAAAATCAGAAGTATTGTTGTATCATGGAAGGTAAGGGAAGAGTGTTTTACAAAGAAGGAAGTGATGCATGGTAAGAAACAGTGCTAAGAGGACAGAAATGATGCTTTTAACATTTTTCATTGGATTCAGAAGATGGAGAAGGTGATCTTACTGAAAGCACTTTCAATGGACCAGAAAGGGAGCCAAATTAGA
The DNA here is from genome assembly GCA_963574885.1 of Lepilemur ruficaudatus. Taxonomy (NCBI): domain Eukaryota; kingdom Metazoa; phylum Chordata; class Mammalia; order Primates; family Lepilemuridae; genus Lepilemur; species Lepilemur ruficaudatus. The sequence continues at coordinate 33,608 of CAUYRT010038203.1, read as the reverse complement.
GTGAGCTGTGGGGAATGGGTGGGAAGAGATGTAATGATACTTTTTGCAATAAATCTGGCTATGAATGGTAGGAGAGATGAGACAGTTACTGGAAGCACATGTAGAGTTCAGAGAGGTTTATTTTTTGAGATGGGAGGGAATAGGAGGAGACAATATTTAAATGTTGATGGCATGTATACACTAGCTTTTGAGAGAGAGAGAGAGATTGGAAATATAGGGAGGAATTAATTGATAGTGTAAATTGAGCAGAAAGGATACGATTCAGAGTATAAATGAAGGGTTTGACCTTTTCTAGGAGTAGAGACACGCCCTATATAGAAATAAGAGGGAAGGAGAAATGAGTGTGTGTGTCTGTGTGTGTGTGTGTGTGTGTGTGTGTGTGTAGCTAAATGTATAGGTTTGATGGAAAGAAAGTTGAAGGAGTTGAATCTGTATCTGACAACTTTTGTTTTCTCCGTGAAGTGAGACCCAAGGTGAATTATTGGGGAGAAGAGGCACAGTGAGAGGTGAAGTAGGGATGGATTGAATTCTGCCTAAGAAACATAGTGAAAGTGTTGAGGGCCCCAGTAAAGTTGCTAACCAGAAGCTGTGCTATTCATTCATCTGGTTATACGATTTTTCCCTAACCTTTTGACAACCCAGAGATAGTCATGAAGAAAGTGGATTGATTGATACATGGTTGGGATTTTGCTTTCCAAATAAAGAACTTTATGGCATTGATAAAAACTAATTATACTTGGAGACTTAGATTTAAATTGGATAGAGAAGAAGGTAAGGATGGTTGAGAGCTTATCAATAAGGAGAGAGTTAGTTCATGTTGAACAGGGAGCAGTAATGAGGTTGAAGAATGAATGCAGCAGGAATAGTTGAGGAGGAAACCTGGAAGTGTACAGAGTTGGAGTTGGAGGTTAGAATGTCTGATTTAGAGCTTTTGGAGGTGGGACCTGTCCAGCCCAAGAGGCCAGGGTGCTGGATTGCTCAATCATATGGGCGTCTAAATCCCCAAGAATATTGCAGACATTGGGATGGAGAAAGAGATTGTGATCCAGATGTCAAAGTCAGCAATAAATGAGGAGGGGTGTCTGTCTGTGTGTGTGTGTATGTGTGCGTGCACGCATGCACCTGTGTGTGCATGTGTATACACTCATGTGCGTATGTAGGTAGGAAAGATGGTGACAATAATCTCAAAGAGCAGATATTTTTTAATGGAGGTAGAAAAATGACACCAAATGTAGCTGACTCTGAAGTACAGAATGTGTGCTTCATGACATACATGAAGTGTCCATGGTGCTAACAGAATATACAGCTACCATTTGAGAGTCCATAGGGCAAGTGTTATTCTTGCTAGACTACCAGGTTTCAGTGAAAGCCAAAGAGCCAAGAGGTTGAAACTATGGAAAGGATAGAATTAGAATTCTAGAGAACTGGGTGGAGTTTGGCAGTGAGGGGAAGGTTTCAGAGATACATACATGTATGTAAAAGTAGAATCACAACGCATTAGAAAGGTTTGTATTCACAATGAATGAATGGATAGAGTTCACTTGGTTGGTTCACAAAGTGGGGAGAAAGAAATATTTGACTTTTTTTGAATTAGCTGCCTCATAGACTTGCCAATAGTAAATCATGACGGGAAAATATTTGGTTTGCAGTGCTTTTCACAGTATTTTACATTTATATTTTGTTGCTAAGAGAATAGTTTTTTTTTTTACTTTATATTTCTTCAATAGGTTATTATTTGTGTAAAAGAAAGATATTGATTTTGGTCTACTAATTTTATAACTCAATTATTGGTTCGATTAGTTATTCAGAGATTCTCGTTTATTCCAAGTAGTCAATCATATCTTCCATAAATAGCAATCATTTTGTCTGTTTTCCAGTATACCTCTAATCACATTAATTCTGATAATAGTGGTGATTCTAGGAATCCCTGTCATATGGGTTTTTTGGACTATGGTAAGGACTGGTAAGGACTGTAGATAGTATTCCTAGAAAATTTATGCAGTAGTCTAGGTTAAAATTAATGGAAATTAAACCAGGGTGGTAGCAGTGAAAATGAAAGAAAAAGAATAGATTTGATAATATAAACACTTGGAATTTTTCTGAATATAGAGTCTGGAGGAGAGAATGATGATTCTAACATTTCCATTTAAGTAACAGGGAAACACAAGGAGGATGTCTCATGCTTTACCTTTAAGGATCCTTAAAGGATAGAATGCTATCCTTAAAGGATAGGATTATTTCCTTGTAGTAAATGTTTGAAAGAATAATAAATGACTCAGCCAAAGACTACCCATCATTTTAATACTTTCTCCACAAACTACCAAACTGTATCCAGTTATACCAACTATGTTACTATATTTCTTCACCAACCGTGGATACCATTGTTTAAAATTTAGTTGTAAGATTGGTAGAAGTAAAATGGCATCCTGTTATTTTATGAACTCTTAAAATAGCCTGCCCTAACTTGAGGTCCAAATATTCTCTTAATTTTTCTCCTGGTATCATTTTAATATATTTATGTTTAAATACATTGGGGATTTATCTTTGCCCATGGTGTAGTATGGAAATGATATTTCCCCTCATAAGTGTGAACTAATTTTTGTAACTCTGGATGGATAACATTTTGAAAGAGAAAATTGTAGCCCAGGAATTCCATGTGAAAGGAATAACACGCAAGCAAAATTTATTCATTTGGAATATTCATTAGGAATAAATTTAATAAAAAATATTAAATGCAAACTCCTCACTATGGCATGTAAAACCCTAAATCTGCAGTCGAATATTGGCAGCCAGCAAGCCATTGCAGTACTAGCTAATATTTACTGAATGCTTCGTATGTACCAGCCCTTGTATCAACCATTCTATGTATGCTTATTATAAACATATTGCCTCACTAAATCCCTATAACGGCCCTATCACGTAAGGATTATTATTATTCCCTGAGGAAACAAAGCATTAAAAAATAGTATATACAGGGTCAACACAGCTAAGTCCTAGGCCACTCTTCACAGGGCATTTCATCAACCTACTCATTTTTCCCTAGAAATAATTTACGTTTTATGAACTCCATGTTTTGCTTTGGTGTAATTTGAAGACATTGACAGCATTGTGAATGATAAAAGCAGCGAGGGAAAAGAGAGCAGAAGGAAAACCAGTTAGAATTCATCCAGATGTTCATTCATCCTTTCATCAAACAAATAACTCAGTACCTCCACGTACCAATGTACCAGGCAGTAGTTGAAGGGGCAGGAGACAAGGTAAGAAATAAAAGTGTTAGAAGTTCTTTTTTCTTTTCTTTTCTTTCCTTTTATTTTTTTGAGACGGGATCTCACTCTTGTTGCCTGGGCTAAAGTACAGTGGTAAGTAGTGTCATCATAGCTCATTGCAACCTCAAACTCCTAGGCTCAGGCAATCTTCCCACTTTAGCCTCCTGAGTAGCTGGGACTACAGGTGCACACCACTATGGCCTGGCTAATTTTTAAATTTTTTGTAGAGACAGAGTCTAGCTATGTTACTCAGGCTGGTCTCATACTCCTGGCCTTAAGCAATCCTCCCACTTCAACTTTCTAAAGTCTTAGGATTACAGGCGTGAACTACCGTTCCCGGCCAGATCTCTTAAGTCTCTGGCCTAAATAGAGTTTACTGTCTTGGGAGAAGAGAGCAATAAGTACAAAATAAATTATAATGATGTGAGGTTTAAAGTCCTGTGAAGGAAAACAATCAGGATAAGTGTATGGGACATGATGGGGGCAGAGTGCTGTGGTCTCTTGAGGAGGTGACATTTGAACCGAGATCTGAATTAAATAAAGGAGCCAGCCATGTGGCTATTTGGGGGACAGTGAGTGCAAAGATTCTAGGGCAGATGTGTGCTTGACCCAGTGTGCAATGAACTGCAAAAGTTCAGGGCGGTGGGGTTGGGGAGTCCAAGAAGCATGGTGGAAGATGACACAGGAAAGGAGCCATAACTTACAAGTCCATGCAGGGCCTTGAAAGCCATGACAAGCACCTGGAAGTTTACTTTCAGCCTGTTTGCAGTGGTTTAGGAGATAGCAATGAGGACTTAAGCCTGGGTGGTGGCAATGAGTGGGGCGCTGCTGTGGCAGTACAGGAATTGGCAATTGATTGAATATTGTTTGGAGGAGGACTCAATGAAGACATTTTCAGTTGGGTAACTGTGAGAATGATGATAGAGGGAAAGGTCATTTCAGGAGACAAGGATGCAGTGTGAAGGAAGTTGGGGAACATATTTAGGGAATGTATTATATATTTAGGGAACAGAAAGTAGTAGAGACACAATAGAGAGGAAACAGGGAAACTGAATGCTGAGTCCCGGACTAAGTGCTGGGTCACTTTTAAGCACAATCTGAATTGGATTTTGTTGGCCCCCAAAGAATGTGATTCCCTTTGTTGGGAAACAAAAGCTGGAGGGAAGTGGCAATTAACCGCAGTCAGATCTGGATCAGAGTCCAGTCCCTGTCACTTCAGAGCATTGTGAACCGGGGTAAATAATTCAAACTCACTTTGATTTCATTGTTGGTTTGTTTGTTTACTTGTTGTGAGCTTAAATGAGATACAGTAGGCCACTCATACTGCTAGAATAAAATAAGCCCTTATTAAATGGTGCTATTATGATAATTATTAAATACTGGATAATGTATATGAAAGAACTCTATGAGTACTAAAAGGATTAAGTGTGAGGTATTGGCTATACTGAGAAAACAATTCCTACTCTTCTCTGTATTGCTTTCTAACTGTGATAACTCTTTTGTTAATTTTATAATTTGAGATAATCCTATATTAGCCAATTTTTATAGAATGTGTATAAAACAGAATGATGGTGTAACCTGTTATAAGAAAGTTCAGATTGAAAGCTTAGATAATGAATGCACTGATTAGCTAAAGTTCAGAATAATTTTTTTTAGTTTTATAGCAAAATTATATATTTTTGTATTTCAAATTTTGATGACCTCGTTATTTTTATCTCAAATTTCAAATTTGAATTAAGGAAGACTTGTTTAAAAGTTGAACAAATAATGTTTTATAATATATATAGTTTTAGAATTATAGACTCAAAAGTAAACATAGGAAAAATATGAAATGCTATCTTGGCCATCCATACATGTAGATTTTTAATCTTTTTATCAGTTAGTTCCTGCTTTTGTGTTTTATAGATTTATTTCTTAAAAATGAAGTTAAAATGAAATACGTACACAAATTTGTATAGCTAAACAGCCAATTTTAATAAGTATTTTAAGAAGGAAGATACATTTTACATTTCCAGTGAAATATATGTGAAATGTAGTTATCTCGGAGGCTCAGATGCTTCCAGCACCTGAGCCACTCCCTTGAGGCCATCAGGATCTCTCTCTAAAACAGAATATAAAGAATAAAATATAATTGAATGGAAAAAAATCTGAATTGATCTATGAATGTTTTTAAAGAAAAAAATGATTCATCTAAAACAGTATTTATTAATGTCTGCTATTCCTTCTTGCCCCTTCTACTTACTCTGTAATTATATTTTAGCTCCTATTACCCTGTCTCTCATCCCTTAATGACCTCAATTTTATGATTGGTTCTCTTTGACCTACAGAGAAGCCTGCTTAAGCATTCAATGAATTCTTTATGAAATTCTGTGGTAATTTAATCTTCTCTGTGAGAACCTTTTAGGAGCTTTGTTCTGCTCTCTAACTTTTACACAGGAAGGCTGCTGTTAAATCCTGATTCTTATTTTCCCACCTGTCAGTAATATTTTATAGAAAACCCAAACAACTTCCCAAATATTGTCTGCTCTTTTATAATGATTCTTGTTATAATTTTCTTTTGATATTGCATCACTTTTAGAAATACAGAATTCCAATTAAGTCATTTGACTTAACTGCATTCATAACCTGTTCATTTTTCCATGTAAAATATTTTGAGTGCTTGCAATCAAGCCTTATCTCTCTGGGTGTGTATGATACATGCAAACCTGGAGATATAGAAATGTAATAGAAGTAGGCTTTCTCGCGAGCTCTGATCAGCCCTATTGTTTTTGGCTGTTACGGCATCTGGGAGAGTGGCATTTGAAAAAAGGACTCCTTTTCCATGAGCCAGGGTCATCTGAATCCAGTGAATTTTCTGGTATTGCAAGTTCCTGATTGTCTTCTATTAATGAAGGCTAGCTTTGGTAATGCACATCTGTTTGTAGAACTGATTTATGGAGCTGCTAGATTTTGCTTGCTTTATGCAATATAGCCGCATGAAAGCATATAAGCTTATAAAGCCTACAAGACTTCTTGTTTCCTATCAGTGAATCCTCGAGCTTTAATGTATTAGGAAATATCTACCTTCTTATAAAATTCTCAAAATAATTTGTCCAAACATGTAATTTAAAAACATTTCCCTTCTTTTCTATCTAGGTAATTATGGGCTTCTCTGAACACCGTCTGCTTTGGAGACTATAAGAAGGATTCCCCTTTTCATTTTCTCTTTAGCAGTACATGTGTGTTAACTCTATTTTATTTTTAAAAGCCATAAAGGGAAAACAATCTCTGCTGTGTGGTTTTCTTTCTTTTTGAAGGATGACATCTTTCTTGTTCCAACCTCTTTCTCCTTATTGTAGTAACAATCTTGTTGCTTGAGAATATTTTACACTTTTTCTGTCTCTATACAGTCAGTCACCAAGTGACAGGTTTGACATAGTGTGCAAGATAATTCTTCTTACCTTGTGGCCATTTATCTTTTTTGGTGTTATTTGCCCTTCTGCATAATTATATTCCGAACGATGGCATCACCTCTCCTCTTCTCTGATAACATAGTCTGCAGGTGCTCTAAGAATGCCCTCTCTAGACCCTCTCCTTTCCTGCTCCAGTGGGGACTTCACCTCATTATTTGTGGTAGCTAAGCATAATGGCATTTCAGAAATACATGTGATAATCTTCAAATGACAATTCTTTCTTAGTCTCTCTTCTGAGGAGGTGACAAAATAGGTTCGTCTATAGAGAATGGAAATGTTAAAAGAAATAACATGTGTGAGCAAGAAGACGTGTCATTTGACACCTGCTTCAGCACTGCAGTAATTTTTGATATGTGCTGCGTATGTCCAGTCTGGGAAATGCCAGAGAGAAAGAAAAATGGCCAAAAGTACATTAAAATAGAATCAGGAAAACTAGTAAGTCAGTGACAAAAATTTACGTTCATTCTTCTTTGTATAAGTATACTTCAGAAAAAGGGTAAGGAAATATAGAGGCAAATAGAGATAAAATTGAAGAATATTGAATATATATAATAGTTTATCATTTTTTTAGAAAGCTGATAATGCATTATTTATCTTCTCACCTTTACAGTAGCTTCTGCTGTACTGAATTCTCCAGGGAAATTTCTTCTGCAAGTTTGCCTTTAGTTAAATCTGTTGGGAGAGACTAAACTAAAGAAGTAGACAACTTCAAGAGAATCATTACGTGCCAATCTGTGATTCAAACCCTTGTCAATGTTAATGAATATCAGACTTAGTCCTTTTGGAGTCATCTTCTTGTTGAGAAAACTAATATCATCATGCAGGGTTAATGTGCCATGAGGGATATTAATTTAATGCTGAGATCTCTGTATCAAAACCATTTTGCCTTTTATAGCCTCTAAATTATTTATGAGTGTGTGCAAATTTACCATAATACTATTTGTTATAAAGTGGAGAAATATTAACTTTAATTTTTTTGGTCTCTTCTTGTCTCTTTGCTAGCCTTTAATATTCCCTCTTTGGTGTTTGATATTATTGCTTGAATATTTAATTTGGAAAGTTGATCTTAAATCCTGACTCTTTTACTTTGGTAAATGGATCTTTTCATTGCTTTCACACTGTCCAAATTTAAAGAATGTGGTTTGTATAAGCCAAAGCTGCCTGGTTGTTTCTAATTCTATTCAATAAGTAAAAAATATGCTTTATTTAATTACAGTCCTCTGGAAACTAAGCATTTTTCAAAACTTAGTCATTTATATGGCCTGTTAGGAACCTGGCCACACAGCAAGAGCAAAGCAAGATGGGTGAGCAAGCTAGGTTTCTTCTGTATTTACAGCCGTTTCCCATCACTCGCATCACCGCCTGAACTCTGCCTCCTGTCAGATCAACTGTAGCATTAGATTCTCATAGGAGCACAGACCCTACTGTAAACTGCACAAGTGAGGGATCTAGGTTGTGTGCTCCTTATGAGAATCTAATGCCTGATGATTTGAGGTGGAGCTGAGGCGGTGATGCTAGCACTGTGGAGCAGCTGCAAATACAGATTATCATTAGCAGAGAGGTTTGACTGCACAATAAATGTGATGCACTTGAATCATCTCGAAACCATCCCCCCACCCCTCACCTGTCTGTGGAAATACCATCTTCCATGAAACGGGCCCCTGGTGCCAAAAAGGTTGGGGACCGCTGATTTATATGATTCTCTTCTCAGCTACATTATAGGTATAGTGATGACAGTAATGCTGACAGTGATTTATTTAGATTTGATTTCTCTACATGAGCCATATTTAGTGTTTTAAGTATTAAAGAGTATATAATAAAGTCTGTTGAATACATTGGATAGGATCTTTAATTTTATTAATTCTATAAAACACAGGATCATGAAGAAATGCAAAAGAAGTAATTCCCTGTCTATAAAGATTAAAGGGTAGATAAAAAGATACTCTTACCAATGATTTATGAAAGCAAATCTGGCTGGGGGTGGTGGCACATGCCTGTAATCCTAGCACTCTGGGAGGCTGAGGAGGGAGGATCACTTGAGGTCAGGAGTTTGACACCAGCCTGAGCAAGAGTGAGACCCTGTCTCTACTAAAAATAGAAAAAATTAGTCAGGCAACTAAAAATAGAAAAAGTTAGCCAGGAATGGTGGTGCACATCTGTAGTCCCACCTACTTAGGAGGCTGAGGCAGGAGGATCGCTAGAGCCCAGAAGTTTGAGGTTGCTGTGAGCTAGGCTGATGCCACAGCACTCTAGCCCGGGTGACAGAGCAAGACACTGTCTCAAAAAATTAAAAAAAAAAAATTTACAAAATGAAAGCAAGTCTACTGTCAAAGGGCTGAACACTTTTTATTGTTCAGTATGTTTCAGACATAAAGAAGTATAAAGGGACACTTTTATTTATATATTAGCCTATGTGAATGCTAATGTTATTTGTCTTCTAAGATGATAATATTGATAAATGTGCCCATTAATCTGAAGTTCCTGAAAAAGGCTTCTAGTACCAATCTTTTGTTGGTACTAAGTGCTGGTAATTTACACTGTCCACATTTTGTAGAGGATGTTTCTCCTCTAATGAACAATCCTCATTTTAAAGATAAGAAAACTGAGTCAGATAAGGGAGAGTATAATGTATTGATTAAAAGCATAATTTGTAATGATATATGTGTGTGTACTATGAAGCAAGACCACTTGGCTTCAAATATTGCCATTGCTAGTTTGGTTAGTCAAATGCATTTATTGGTAGAGTCAGAGTTACTATATGTAAAGTACAGTTGATTCTTGAACATGACAGGGGATAGGGACACTGCCCCCTGTGCTGTCAAAAATCCACATATAACTTTTGACTCTTCCAAAACAGAACAACTACAATTGGCTGGAAGCCGAACTAATAACATTAACAGTTGATTAACACATATTTATATGTCATGTGTATTATATACTATATCCTCACAATAAAGTAAATTAAAGAAAATGTTATTAAGAAAATCATAAGGAATAGAAAATACATTATATTATTACTATCTTTTTTATTATGTGACCCCCATAACCATATAGATTATCCCTATCGGTACTAGATATCTGATACATGTGCTGTTGTCATGACACATGTTGCCCTCATAGTATGCCATATTGTAGTGTACCCCGCCTCTCTTTGAAATTCAGAGGCATATGCAGAATAACAGGACATGTATGAATTTTAGACCTTCCCTTGGTACAGCAGAGAGATACCTTCGTGCCAACTGCTAGAGAAGAAACAAAGTACTGGCCAGGCAGGGTGGCTCATACTTTTAATCCCAGCACTTTGGGAGGCCAAGGCTGGATGATTGCTTAAGGCCAGGAGTTTGAGACTAGCTTAGGCAACATAGAGAGACCCTGTCTCTACAAAATGAATAAATAAAATTAGCCAGGTGTGGTGGTGTGCACCTGTAGTTCCAACTACTTGGGAGGCTGAGGTAGGACTTTCTATAACAAATGCTATAGCAAGTTTTTTTTTTTTTTTTCCCCCACAAGTTCATGAACTCAGTATAGTTTTGGATTTGGCTGTGAATGCTTCCAATGCTCTTGGGTCCAAGTTATCGCAAACTTCGATGCAAATTGAAAAGAAAGAGAACATTTATGATTTCATGCAAGAAGCAGTTCACAGATAGAGCAACACAGGGAAAGGTATGCCAGGGTTTCTCCTTTGCTTTTCTTTGCTTCCTTTTTCTACCCTCCTCTGTGTGTTTGCATAACAATTCCAGGAAGTACATTCAGATACAAGTGCACCTAGAGGAATAAAGGAAATATCAGTTCTCTGTATTTGCATATCATTCTTAAAAGCAAGAAAACCTTTCCCATAACTCCCTTCCCAGGTTTACCCTCATTTCTGATTGGCCAGAATTAGGTTGCACATCTGTAACTCAACTAATCATTACCAAAGGGAATTGGATTACCGCATTTGGCCCAGAATAATAATTTGGGTGGAATGGAGATTGGTAAATTTTTTCTGCAGAGGGCCAGATAATAAGTATTTTTGGCTTTGCATGCCATATGGTCTACGTTACAGCTACTAAACTCTGTTTTTGTAGCATGAAAGCAATCACAAACAATATTTAAAGGAATGAGCATGGCTGTGTTCTAATGAAATTGTGTTTATTGATACTAAAATTTGAATTTCATATACTTTTCATATGTCATGAAGTATTATTTTTCTTTTAATTTTTTCTAAGCATTTTAAGATGTGAAAACTAGTCTAAGTTCCCAAGCTGTATGAAAACAGATAGTGGATAGATTTCGCCTCGAGGTCATAGTTTTTCAATGCGTGAGTCAAGCTCTAGGACGACTACAAGATATTCTGATAAAATAAATTCTACTTTTGAAATTTGTATGTGCTGTAGGAACTTCATGTTTCATACCATTTATATATATAGATAATATTCTTTTTTTTCTCACTGAAGCTACCTTTGGGGAAAAATCCCACAGATCCTTATTTTTAGTTTTCACTTTGTATTGGTTTGGTGGTTAAGGATACACATGTGCAGACACACACATATCATTACAAATTATGCTAAGTGCAATATAGGAAAAGTACAAGGTGCTATGAGAAGCAACTCTTTGTATTTAATTTACACTGGGATTCAAGAAGACCTTCTCTAAAAAAGTAGCATTTAAGATCAGAAGAATGAGTATGCAAAATGTGTGTGTGTGTGTGTGTGTGTGTGTGTGTCAATGGTAGTGGGGAGAATCATTCTAGAAAGAGGGAATAGCAAGTATTAAGGTCTTGAAGCCATAAAGAGCCTGGATTTTAAATGCTAGTATATCTGAATCATTTTAGTCAATGAGTAAGAGATGGCACTTTTTGAAATTAAAAATTTGATATATATTGTGTAATGATTCTCCCAGTCAAGCTAATTAACTTATCATCTCACATATTTACCTTTTTATTTTTTGGTGAGAACACTTAGGTTCTACTCTCTTAGGAAATTTCAAGTATACAATACATTATTATTAACTGTAGTCACTATTCTGTACTTCAGATCTCCAGAAGTTACTCACTGTAAAACTGAGAGTTTGTACCCTTTGACCAGTATTCCCTCATTCCTCCCCCTCCCCCTGACTGTAGCCCCTGGTAGCCACAATTCTACTCTTTTTTTCTGAGTTTGACTTTTTTAGTTTCCCCAAATAAGCAAGATTATGCAGTGTTTGTCTTTTTGTGCCTTGGTTATTTCACTTAGCTTACTGTCCTCCAGGTTCATACATGCTGTCTTAAATGGCAGGATTTTTTTTTTTTATAAAAGGCTAAATAATATGAGAGAGAGAGAGAGAGAGAGAGAGAGAGAGAGAGAGAGAGAGAGAGAGAGAGAGAGAGAGATATCACATTTTCTTTATCCATTCATTTGTCAACAGACTCTTAGGTTGTTTCTATGTTTTCGTATCTTGGCTATTGTGAATAGTGCTGAAGCAAACATGGGAGTTCATGTGTTTCTTTGAGATATTGATTTCATTTCCTTTGTATATATATCCAGAAGTGGGATTACTGGATCATATGTTCTGATGATACTTTCTTATTCATTGAGCAAACCCTTATGTTCAGGTACTTGATTAGATACTTGATATATGAACCTAATAATATACTTCTTCTCAATAAGTTTACATACAGTTAGTGAGGGACAATAGATTACAATATAATGTGCTGGGTGGCATGTTAGACATATGTGTTCATAGAGCAGAGGAAAACTTCCTTCATTTGGGGAAATCAGGGAGGGCTTCTCAAAGGAGTTATATTAGAATAAATTGGAACTTTATTTGTTCTCTAAGAAGTCTTCCTTTACTAGTACCAGCTAGTTCCTCTGACTTCATTGTTGATTCTTTTTGCAGCTGGTCTGTATTTTTATCTTGTTAATTTGTAGTTGGGCACACATTTTTTTTATAGCCAAAGTTTTGTCCCTTTAGTTCTCATTTTTATCTGGATTTTAATTAGATCATGAGGGCCTTAAGAACAAGAATTCTCTCTTGGTTGGTTACCAAGGGAAGTTATACAGAAATGGAGAGAAAGACTTAGTTTAATAATTAAATGACAATATGGAATTAATGAAGAGCAAAACCCATGTATAATAACCAGCAAAAGAGTAGGAGAATGATTCTCTGTGGCCCAATACTTGCTTAATGATGCAGGTTGATCACAATTGTTACACAGCCAGGTAACAATGCTGGAAGTGCTGGACTTAATGTATTTATCATGGGGCATTATTACAGAGCAACAAGAAATGTGTGCTAAAAATAATGATAGGAAGAGAGATGATTTGGAATTAAAATCACAGTAACAATATTCTTCGAGATGTCATGCATGCAAAATTAGAAAGAAAAATGGGAGGAGTGGGCAAACCAGCACAGATTTATCTATCAAAGAGGTATAATTTTATCAACCAGAGAACAAACAGGTGTTTTATTATATTATGTTATATTATTATAACAAATTAGTGATTGTGAACTAAATGTGTGCTGGTTGATACTGTTTATCCCAATTATTACAACAGCCAATACTGCTGTATTCTGAGCAGTTATACGTGTCCAAGAAAATGGATATTTAGCAGCTGTACGTGGGAGACTTAGAGCAAAATAAAATACTCAAAAATTGGGTATGCTTTATGTTAATTTGAGCAACTTTGCTCAGAATATTAGAAAATAATTAACTTTAATATAGTGTGGGGTATCTACTTTGAATTGTTCATATGTAATTTATACAAAATAAATTATTGTTACCTATAAATATTTTGTTAAAAGTTTAAATATCTAAAAGGAACTTACAATTTTATGTAATCAATTACAGCATTGAAAATAAAATATGACAGTAAATCTGGTCAAGGGGTAAATAGATATAAGGGTATTTACATTGTGATAGTCACTTAAAGACATAAATTTATAAAATAAATGAGGAATTTTCTATTACTTTTAAGAAAAATTAAATTTATGCTTGCAATATGGGCCTGAAGGCAGTATTAAACTGTGTATAATTTTCCTTTTAACTTCATTGGGAGGACTAAGTGTAGATCAGACATTTGCTGATTCCATAACTGTAATTTTTATATAAAGTTATTATTTTAAAATATCCTTTGTAAAATATTAGCAATATGGTTATTTAATTTTAAAGTTTAAATTGTGTTGTGACAGTTAGTCTGGATTGATTTCCAATGGTAGACATTTTGGAGTAACTTATTTTCTGGGCTCTTTTAGTACACTGTTGAATCTTTTGAAGTCACCTGTTAGTAAAATATGGCTTAATTAAGAAAGTACATATGTAAAATTCTGATATTTACTCATGATTGCTGTCTTTTTTTTGTTGTTGTCATTAAACAGGGCAGATCCTAGCATATGTTTGATATTGACCATTATTTAGTCTAGTGTTAGTATCTATGTTGCCCTTTAGAATGCTGGAATTTTAGACTTTGCCTTGCAATTTCTGTGTAGTACGGCCTACACAGGAGTCCGCAATCTTTTTTTTTTTTTTTCTCCAGTGGCCCTTAATAGAGTTACCCAGTGCTTTTTTTATTTTTTAAAGAATTGAGTGATTGTTTTTGATTTTAATTGACTTAAATTTTTATTAGTGATTAATCTGAAATTTAGAGTCTCTTAGTTTTTACCAACAAAGGGCTTATATTCTTTTCTTTTCAATTAATTAAAAAGATGAAAACTGAGAATGGAATTTCCTGTTTTGAGTAAAGTCTTCCTAAAGTATTTGAACTAACCTCTTCTGAAAGCAACTACAAAAGGAGGATAAAAATAATTTTAAAAATTCTTAAAAACATTTAAATGTTGAAAATAATATTAATACCAAGGGATTGCCAGATCAAATCAAAGAGAAACCCATTGAAGAGACCCCAGTGAAATAATCAGTGAAGCTGCTTTTGGCTTTGGCTGTGAGAGTCTTTGTTTCTTCCTGGAAAATTTGAGCTTTCCTTTTGATGGCTTTATGGAGGGGTTGGGGGAAGGGGACTTAAATAAAAGCCCAGCTCATATGCCTAAGAGAGAGCATACAGAAGACTCTCATCACAATAAGCTGCTGTGAGAGTGTTTGTTCATTCCTGGAAAATTCGAGCTTTCATTTTGATGGCTTTATGAGGCAAAGGGAACTTAAATAAAAGACCAGCTCATGTAGTAGGAGGGAGCACCCAGGAGACTTTCATCATAATAAACTGAAATTCCAAAAGGAAGCATCTTCGTGATGAGGGCAAGGAAGGAGTAAACCAGACATTACATGGACATGAAGCTTGGGTTGCTGTTATCTAGGTTGTTCTGGGAGATCACACTTTGGATTCAGTTTAAGTTCATGCATTATGCATTTGACAAAGATAATGAAAATTCTTCCTGGATGAATTTATCTTCATCTTAGACCTCAAGTTATTGTTAGAAATATATATATTTTTCTACTACTACTAGGCATCCAGGAAATAAAACACTAAGAATGAGAACTGGTAGAAATCACAGACAACAGAAACAGACTGCAAAGATGTCAGACTGAAATTAACCAGCAGTTAATATGATACAAGTGTGCTCTTAATGTTTAAAGAAATAAGTCTGGGCATATCTTCAGGGAACAGGAAAACATCAGATAGCTAATTGAAAAAAGAAACATACAGAAGCTCTTGAAAAAAATACAATAACAGAGGGGGAAAATAATCTCAACAGATGAATTTAACAGCAGAGTCAACCTTAGATACATAGAGAATTAGTGAACTAGAAAATAAGTCAGAATAAATTATCCAAAGGGTAGAACCAAAAAAAATTTTTTAGAAGTTGGAATATGCCAAAGTAAAAGAAGAAGGCAAGGAGGCTGGAAGATACTGTTTAGCATACTTTCTATCTGAGTCTCAAAAAGAGAAGAGAGGAAAAATGGCTGAAAACAATGTGGAACTGATCAAAGACACCAGTCTGCAGATTTAAATAGCCCAGTGAATCCCATAAATCTACATCTAGACACAATATAGTGAAACTTCATAAAATTCTAAAGGCAGAAAAAATTCTAAAAATGAACCAAAGGTAACATTAACGCCAAAGGAATAATGGATGGACTGATCACACTGACTTTTCAACAAAAGTTGAGGCTAGAAGGGAATGAAATGCTATTTTCAATGTATAGAAAGAAAATGGCTTCTGACTTTGAATTATATGCTCACTAAGAGTATCTTTTAAGAATGAGGTAGAGAAAAACAAAAAGCTGAAAAATAAAGTTATAAATAATATTGATATTCAATTGACTAATATTGATATTCAATATAATAATATTGAATATTGATAGAATAAGATGATAATTATAATCATCATCATACTATCTTATGGAATTTAGAAAATATATAGAAATTTTAAAAATACAACAATAATATTATCTTGGAGAGGCATAAAATGTGTTAAAATATATTAAGTTTCTTCTGTTGTCCCAGAAGACAATTATTATTTTTTACTAGTTAAACATAGACAGGGTAAAACATCTCAACTACTGAGTGTAGGGGAAAATGGAAGGGACAAAAATAAGTTGTAAAGAAGTGGTAAGAAAAATAAACAACACAGGTAGGAAAAATAGAAAACAAAAAATAAGACAGTATGCACATCGTTGTATAGCAGGTATCTAGGGCTTTTTCATCTTGCATGATTGAAACTCTACAACCATTGAATGGCAACTCCCCATTTTCCCCTGCTTCCAGCTCTGGCAACTACCATTCCATTAATACTTTCTGTTTCAATGAGTTTGACTACTTTAGATAATCTCATGCTGTATCATGCAGTATTTGTCCTGTTGTTACTGGCTTCTTTTACTTAGCATAATATGCTCAAAATTCGTACATGTTGGAACATGTGACATGATTTCCTTCTTTTTATAGCTGAATAATAATATTGTATGTATACACTGCATTTTCTTTATTCATTCATCCATCAATAGACACGTAGGTTTTTTCCACCCACTGGCTATTGTGAATAATGCTGCAATGAGCATGGGAATACAAATATCTCTTCAAGATCCTTATTTCAATTACTTTGAAAAAGTATCCAGAAGTGGGATAGCTGGATCATGGTAATTCTTAATTTTTTGAGGAAACTCCATACTATTTTCCACAGAGATTGCACCATTTACGTTCCTAACAGTGGTGCACAAGGTTTTTAATTTCTCTACATCTTTGCCAACACTTGTTATTTTCTGTTTTTATTTATATTTGTTTATTTGTTTTTGATAATGACCATCCTAACAGACGTGAGGTGATTTTACATTGTGGTTTTCATTTACTTTTTCCTGATTATTAGTGATGCTGAGCATCTATTTATATATCTACTGGCCATTTGCATCTCTTTATGGGAGAAAGACCTATTCAGATCCTTTGCCCAGTTTTTAATTAGGTTATTTATGCTTTTGCTATTGAGTTGTAGGAGTTCTTTATATATTCTGGATATTAACCCCTTACGAGATATATGGTTTGCAAATATTTTCTTCCATTCTGTAGGTAGACTTTCACTCTGTTGATTGTTTCCTTTACTGTGCAGAAGCTTTTTGGTTTGATGTTGTCCCATATGTCTATTTTTGCTTGTGTTGCCTGTGCCTTTGGTGTTACATCTAAAAAATTATTGCTAAGACCAACATTATGAAGCTTTTCCTGCATGATTTCATCTAGAAGTTTCATAGTTTCAGCTCTTATGTTTAAGTCTTCAATCCAATTTGAGTTGATTTTTGTGTGTGGTTTAAGATAAGAGTCTAATTTCATTATTTTGCATGTTGATAGACAGTTTTCCCAGCACCATTTATCGAAGAGACTACTGTTTCCCCACTGTGTGTTATTGGCATCCTTGTTGGAGATTTGAACATATAGGTTTGAGTTTATTTCTGAGCTCTCTATTCTGTTCCATTGGTTATAGGCCTGCTTTCATGCCAGTACCGTACTGTTTTACATGCTGTAGCTTTGTAATGTATTTTGAAGTCAGGAATTGTGAGGCCTCGTCTTTGCTCTTCTTTATCAAGGCTTTTTTTTAATTGGCTATATGAGGTCCTTTGTGGTTCCATATGAATTTTAAGATTATTTTTTCTGTTTCTCCAAAAAATGACATTGAGATTATGATAAGGATTGCATTGAATCCAAAGATTGCTTTGGGTAATATGGATATTTTGACAAAATTAATTCTTTCAAACCATCAACATGAGCTTTCTAACCATTTATTTATGCCCTTTCAAATTTCTTAATAGAAATTATTAGCATTTTTTTTATTTCAAAGTATTGTGGAGTACAATTGTTTTTGATTTACATGGATCACTTTTGTAATGCTTGAGTCAGGGTTAAAATTTGCCCATCACCCAGATAGTGTTTATTGTACCTGTTAGATAGGTTTTTGCCTGTCCCCTCTCCCCCCCTGCACCTTGCTTGATTTCTATTGAGATTTACTTCCCTGGATGGTCATGAGTGCTCATCAGTTAGCTCCAATTTAATAGTGAGTACATGTGGTGTTTGTTTTTCCATTCTTTAGATACTTTACTTAGTTTTAAATTTCTTCCGGCAGTTTTATAATTTTCAGTGTACAAGTCTTTTGCCTCATTGGTTATGTTTGTTCCTAAGTATTTCATTATTACTGGTGCTATGGTAAATGGTATTATTCCCTTCATTTCCTTTTTGGATTGTTCCTTGTTAGTGCGTAGAAACACAACTGGTTTTTGTGTGTCAATTTTGTGTCCTGCAATTTTGCTATGTTTGTTTATGAGTTCTAACAGTTGTTTTGTGTAATTTTTAGGGTTTCTTCATGTAGGATAAAGTCACCTGCCAACGAAGATAATTTTACTTTTTCCTTTCAAATTTGGATGTCTCTAATTTCTTTTTCTTACATAATTCTTCTAGCTAGCACTTCCAGTACTATATTAAAGAGAAATGGTGAAAGTGGGCAATCTTACTTTGTTCCTGATCTTAGAGAAAAAGCTTTTCAGTGTTTCACTATTGAGTTTGATATTAGATGAGGGCTTTTCATATATGGCTTTTATTATGTTGAAGTACTTTACTTCCGTTCCTAGCTTGTTGGGTGATTTTATCATGAAAGGGTGTTGAATTTTATCAAATGCTTTTTTATTTCTGTGGCATCAGTTGTACTGTTTCTTCTTTCATTTCCGATTTTATTTGTTTGTCTGTTTATTTCTTAGTCTAGCCAAAAGTTTTATTGATATTTTTGAAAAACCAACTCATTATTTTGTTGGTTTTCTTTATTGCGTTTTTTGATCCACTGTTTTTCTCTGCACTAATCTTTATTATTTTCTTTTTTCTGTTAACTTTGAATTAGTTTGTTCCTCTTTTTCTAGTTTCTTGATGTGCTTATTTACATTCTTTGAGATCTTTCTTCTTCTTTGATGTGTGTATGTACTGCTATAAGCTTCCCTTTTGTACTGCTTTTGCTGCATTCTATAAGTTTTATGTTGTATTTTTATTTTTGTCTCAAGATATTTTCTAATTGTATTTTTGATTTATTCTTTGACCCAGTGATTCTTTAAGAGTGTGATTTAATTTTCATATATCTGTAAATTTTCCAGTTTTCCTGCTGCTTAATGATTTCCTAGTTTCATTTCATTGTGGTTGGAAAAGATATTAGTTTGATCTCAATCCTTCTTAACTTTGTCAAGATTTGTTTTGTGATCTAATGTGATCTATCCTGGAGAATGTTCTGTGTCTTCTTGAGAAGAATGTATATTCTACTGTTGTTGTGTGGAATGTCCTCTATATGTCTGTTAGGTCCATTCAGTTTATAGAGTTTTTCAAGTCCTTTGGTTCTTTATTGATTTCCTGTCTGGGTGTTCTGTCCCTTATTGAAAGTGGGGTATTGAAATCTCCTACTATTATTTTGTTGCTGTCAATTTATCCCTTTAGTTCTGTTGATTTGTGTGTTTGTGTGTGTGTGTGTGTGTGTGTGTGTGTGTATAGGTGTTCTGATGTGGGATACATATATATTTATAATTGTCATATCTTCATGGTAGATTTACCCTTTTATCTTCATATAATGTTCTTCTTTTTCTCATGTCCTTTTTTCTCCCTCCTTCTTTTGTAACAAATTACATATTTTTATGTTGCGTGTCTATTAACATATTTTTATAGTTGTTATTTTTTGCACTTCATCTTTTAAATTCTTTACCAAAATTAAAAGTGATTTACCTACCACCATTAGAGTAGTACAGTGTTCTCTTTTTCTATATATTTAACTTCACCAGTGCACTTTGTGCTTTTATATACTTTTATGTTGCTGTCTGATAGCCTTCATTTCAGATTGAAGGGCTCATGTTATCATTTCTTATAAGGTAGGTTGAGTGGCAATGAACTTCCTCAGCTTTTGTTTATCTGGAAAAGTCTTTATTTCTTCTTTATTTTTGAAGGATAGTTTTCCTATTCTAGTATTCCTGGTTGACAGCATTTTGCCTTTCATTACTTTGAACATATCATTCTATTTCCTTCGGCCTGCAATGTTTCTGCTAATATTTCTGTTTGTCTTTTGGAGCTTCCCTTGTACAGGACTAGCTGCTTTTCTCTTGCTTCTTTGAAAATTCTTCTTGTCTTTGACTTTTGGCAATTTGATTATAATGTGTCTTGGTGTGGCTTTGTTTGTTTTAACCTAATTGGAATTATTTCAACTTCTTGAATTTGGATATACCATATTTGGGAAGTTTTCAGCCATCATTTCTTCAGATAAGCTTTCTTATCCTTTTTCTCTATTTTCTTCTTAAACTGCATACATTGGTTCATTTGATGGTGTCGCATAATTCCCTTGGGCTTTCTTCACTTTTACTTTTTTTTTTCTTTTTGCTCCTCTGACTGGATAATTTCAGATAAGCTATCTTTGAGTTTGCTGATTCTTTTTTCTACTTGATAAAGTCTATTGTTGAACCCCTCTAGCGAATGTTTTTAATTTAGCCATTGTGTTCTTCTTCTATATGGTTCCTTTTTTAAAAAGTTATCTTTTCTTATAGATGTTACTATTTTGCTCATGCATCATTTTTTCTGAGCTCATTGAGCATCTTTATCATGGTCATTTTGAATTCTTTTCAGGTAATTAATATTTGTTTCTTTATGGTCAGTTTCTGGAGATTTGTTTCTTTGATTGGGCTGAGCACACTGCCTGGCACATAATAGTCATTTAAGAAATATAAGCAAGAACATTTCCATAATTTTGTTCTCAGTAAATGCAGCTGAGGGGAAATCCATCAATACATATGATAGCATCATTGAAAGCATGAAAAACTATGGGAAGCCCTTTTGCTTCTTATTTAATTCTAGAGGCTTTGGGGGGATGCATTCAAATTTTCATATATTATTATGAGAAGGTTAATTTTTGGGGTAATTTAATTCTTGATTTCCAAACTTAACACAATGTGTTTAACATTTTAATCTCAATGTTTTATTTAGCATAGCTGTCAAAAATTTTACTTAATTGACCGCTAAAGAGAAAAACCATCTGAGAAGATGGAAAGGGGATATACTTCAACAAGTATTTTTCTCCAAAGTAAAATTACAGATGTATTTAATGAGGCTAAATCTCTAGTGTTACAGTATACATCAAATTCTCTCCCTCCTTCTCTCTCCCCCACCTCCCACTTTCTCTATCTCCATTTCTCCCTTTCCCTTTCTCCTCCTTCCTTCTTCTCTCTCGCTTCTTTCCTCTCCGTTTCTTCTTTTCTATTTCTCTCTTCCTTCTCCTTTCCATTTCCATTAACCTTTTTTTTTTTTTTTTGGAGTTATAAACATAAGTGAATGATTTAGAAGTTAGAAAGCCTCTGGCATAATTTGGTCCGATTCTTATAGTAAAAATCTATGAATTGCTGACTGTGATTATCTAGGATTGAGATTTATAGTAAAAGTTCCCTGAATTGACTAGCTGAATTAGTCTGCACCAGTGATGCTTAGCACTGGCCATACATTAATATCAGCTGGATGTTCTTAAAAGCTATTGGTTGCCTGGGCCCTTCCCTAGAGATTCTGATTTAATTGGTCTGGGCTCCACACATTAGAGTTTCCAACATTCTCCCTATGTGCACTCTTATGTGCAATTGGGGTTAATAATCACTAAACTATAACCTTCCTACTCATAGTGTGCTCATTGAACCAGCAGCATCAGTACCACCTGGGTGATGGTTAGACATGCAGAATCTCAGGTCTCACTCCAGATCTTTATTTAAATAAAATCTCCAGCTTAGTTGGGAAATGTTCATTGACAATTTCCATTGGTTCTGTTAAAAAAAAAATCCACTGAGCTTGAGGCTAAGCCTGTACACTTACGTTCCCATAATATGATTTCCTTGGTAACCAAGAGGTAGGAATTTTCTTCCAACACAGCTTGTATCCATTGTATTAATGTTATAATTGTAATATTATTAATATCAAACTGTTATTAATAAATACATACATAATATGTAAACCAATGAGATATGAATATGAAAAGAAAGATATTTTGTTTTATAAATTTAGGTTGAATGATTTGAAAAAAGTTGATAAACTCAAATTACTAAAAAAAGTACTCTTAAATTAGGTGTCAGTAGAACAACTATAAAATGTTGTGGAAGAAAACATAAAATTAGAAAGATCCCTCTCAGACTATTGGGCAAATGTCTATTTTACTCCACTTAAAAAAAAAGAACTAAAACTTATACTGAAATTTTTAGGTAAAACATTATAAGTTTTATTTATACAATCAGGACTATAATAAGACGGAATCAAGGAATCCATATTGAAGAAAAGTATTCTACATCAAAACATCTTAGAATGAGTGTAGCTTTGTGTGTTTAAAATTAAAATGTTTAAGATAACATATATTATTGTCTACAATTCCTCACTTTAACTGATTATTTTCAAATCGTGGACTAAATACCCATCCAGATAACATAGGATAAAAAGGCTTCTACTGAATATCTATGTGACTATCTCTGTTTGAATGTTAATTTTATTTTTCTCTTTTCTTAGTCCCTTTTTCTCTGCATAGCAAAACAGTTTTCTACTTAGTTGTACCTGGACAGCTCTAAAAATTAAAAAGTCCCAAGACCTACTCTCAGAAATTCTTTTTGAATGGTCTGGCATGCAACTGGGGCATAGAGACTTTTAAAGGTTCTTCAAGTGATTTTAATATGTGTCTACAGTTAAAAAACATTGGCCCAGTAGGTTGGGAGTATGTGTAAAACCAATTTATAATGAATCACTTCTAGCTTATATAGGTTTCTTGACTGGATGTTCATTAGGATCTTGGTACAAAGTATATTATTGTGATTATTATTCTATTCTGGTTTTTGTATATATCATGAGTGCTCTTTCCCTGATTTAAATCATATTAAAGCTTTTTTCCTTCAGTGCTCACTTTCAAATGTTCCTTTTCTGTAAAGCATTTTCAATTCCACCCCTGTAAGACGTTGTTCTTTCTCTCTGAGTTGCACATAGTTACTTCTGTGTGTGCCCATTGTTTGGCACACTAGGCCGAATGCTCCCTGAAGGCGGGGAAGGTGAGGTTCTTCTGCACTGCTTGGCAGACAGTAGGTTATCAATGAATGTTTCTAATTTTCACCCGGTGTTGCCACTCTTGCTGCAGGTCTTTATGAAATTACTTTCCTTCTCCTGTTTACCCTTTTGTTGCTTTCCGCTTTTTTTCCTCCTGCTCCATCTCAAGTACACATTTTTTTTTAACTTTTTTCTTATTTTAGCGTATTATGGGGGTACAAATGTTTAGGTTATGTGTGTTGCCCTTCTCCACCCTTCTCCTCCAGAGTCAGAGCTTCAAGCGTGTCCATCCCCCAGATGGTGCGCATTACACTCATTATGTATGTATATACCTATCCCCTCCACCCACTTGCCATCTGCCCGATGCCAGATAAATGTTGTTCCTGTATGTCCACTTAGCTGTTGATCAGTGCAACCAATTTGCCGGTGACTACATGTGGTGCTTTTCTGTTCTTGGGATGCTTCACTTAGTAGAATGGGTTCCAGCTCTATCCAGGAAAATACAAGAGATGCTATATCACCATGTTTCTTATAGCTGAATAGTACTCCATGGTATACACATACCACATTTTATTAATCCACTCGTGTATTGATGGGCATCAAGTATACTTTTTAATGCTTCAGTTCACAATGGCCTCCTCCGCTCTCTCTTCCCTCCTTTTTGTGCCATCCCTTCTGCTTGTCGTCTTCTACATAGAGCCTGCTCTCTTTAACCTGGTGCCTTTTCTCTTCCCTTAGTTCATATTCTTTGCATAATGGAAAGAGTTATTAACATCCCTCTCAGGAAACTGCATTTGAAAATGTCCTCCTCATACTGCTATTCCCCTAATAGTTTCCCTCTTTTTTGTTTTACCTGCACACCAGAGACTGTTCTAACACACAAAATCATTGTTTCAATGTCTTCACTTGTACTGTATTATTTGAGCACTAGTGTGTGGTTTATAATGGAAAGGATCGTGCTTTACAATTCGTGAAGCATTTTATGTTCAACATTTCCTTCATTATAATATCTAAACAACATGTATCTAAACGGTGCCAATTATTTTGGAAAACTGTTCTACAAAGTTAAACCAAAGATTAGATGTTCTCATTTTGACATAATTCACTGGATTTTAGTGGTAAGAAAAGATACACAGAAGAATTGTCAGATGGATTCTAGCCCTGGCTTTGAAAGTGACAGTGTTTGAACTTTTCCTTATTATATTATACATTGTATTTCTGTGTAAAGTGATAATGAAACCTGCCTCCTCATGTGTGTTCATTTTTCTGTCACTTTAATAGCATTTGAGTATTGACACACATACTATATTTTCCTCTAAATCTTTATTTCCACTCATTCAATTTATTTTTCTTATCCTCAGGGGACCAAATGAATTGATTGCATTATCTTTTTAAAAGACTCTGTTCTATGGTATATGAGCCAGGATCAAGAATAAGACGAGTGATGCAAAGGTAGCTAAATCAAAAGAATTTCAGAATATACTTTAGATTGCAATTTAAATGGGTAAAATTAAGGCAAAGTCAAAAGCACTGCTTTCTTCCTGCAATAGACTTTGCCTTTTTGATGTTATCCTCTAAATAGCCAATTCTTGTTTTCCCAGCATATAGGCTCTCTAACCCAAAGGCTCATCTGGACAGGATGTTTGAAATTCTGCTCTTCTTCTATTCTGGAAGTTATTTTTGTCCTCCTTTGCCTCCTAACCCCTTACTACTGCTAAATTTATGGTATTTTAGATGCTGTTCTCCTTTTGGAAGAATAGGCTACTGACCTAAATTAAGGTCCCCTAGGAGAAGCACTCTTTGGTTCTTTAGAAGACCAAGCATATGACGTATATAAAAAGAGACAAAGGAGGGTTGCACAACTACTATTACGATCTCGTTTCCTAAACTCTAATACTAGTTTTACACATAACTAAATTCCCAAACAATTAATGAGATTTAAAGGAAGTGATCATGTATAATTAATAAATTTGTGAATTATTTAAGCACTCTGAACTTCTGATCATTTTAAATAGCATTGACTCACAAAATTGTTTTTATTTCAGGGAAGGACAAAGTTTTGTTATCAAATTGTCCAAGCAGAATTTCTTTGAGCAAGTTAATTCAAATTATTTATGTTAATAAGTTACTGCTATGACACTAACTAGCTACTTTCTCACTAACTGATAGAAAAATCTCTCATTTCAGATGTTTTGGATCTATTCGAGTTGAAAGTAAGCTGTCGTTTTATAAAAAGGGCAAAATCTTTCTGTGAGACCTAATCTGTAGAACCCTTATTATAAGATTCAAAATCCAAAGTTGAGACCAAATATAAAAGGAAAAGTGTGGTTAAGAGTTATCCAGTTCACGGCCGGGCGCGGTGGCTCACGCCTGTAATCCTAGCACACTGGGAGGCCCAGGCAGGCGGATTGCTCAAGGTCAGGAGTTCGAAGGTCTTGCTCAAGGTCTTGCCTGAGCAAGAGTGAGACCCCGTCCCTACTATAAATAGAAAGAAATTAATTGGCTAACTAAAAATATATAGAAAAAATTAGCCAGGCATGGTGGCGCATGCCTGTAGTCCCAGCTACTCGAGAGGCTGAGGCAGTAGGCTCTCGTGAGCCCAGGAGTTTGAGGTTGCTGTGAGCTAGGCTGATGCCACAGCACTCACTCTAGCCCGGGCAGCAGCGTGAGACTCTGTCTCAAAAAAAAAAAAAAAAAGAGTTATTCAATTCAGTTCAGTTCACTTATTTTCAAGTTTTTCATCAAACAGGAAGCCAGAAGAGAATTTACCAGAAAATTTAACAAACCCTGGGAGTCTATTATACAGGGCCAGTGCTGGAAGCCGAATAAGATCCAAAAACAATTAAGACACTGGCCCTTTCTTCAGGTAGGAAAGATGAAAACATGTACAGTTAACTAGAGAAAAGGTAAAATGTGTTCGGTGCTGGAATAGAGATTTAAGCATTGTAGAGAAGAGAGACTAATTTGTATCAATTAGTGTTCAAGACTTTTATTACAAGCGTATTGTTAAGAACTGCCTCCAAGTGGGTCCAGATTAGGAGAAAAGATTATGGGCTGGATAAATGCAGCATAGCTGATTGGAGTCTTTTAAGAATATTGAAAACACTTTTAGATGTTTTTATTTGACTCGGCACAATCTTCGCCTGCCTCGTGAATGCATTTATTGTACATTCTTTTTAAAAATCTATAATAAAATGCAGATATACATAATTACAGTTAATGAGATATTTTCTCATCCAACAGCTTTGATTTGTATATTGCTAACAGATAACTATCATATTGGCTCAGAATGAAATAACTGCTATTATATGTGAGATTTTTAAGAGTCCTCCCAAAGGAAATCAAGATTTCAAAGAACACCGTATGAAAGCTACGACTATATAAAACTCCGTCCTTAACGGAGAGTTTAATCAAGCCAAAGATCACTGTTATTTAGAGTTTTTCAGAAAGAACTTTAAAGAGACTGTGAGTCCTGTATCTCACCTAAATGAATTATACTGTTTTTTTTCTTGGTATCTGACACTTTTAATTTTGTGTTTAATCACTTTTGGAAGTGTTCATACCAACTGGGAAGTTTAAAATAGATGCATATATTCTCAATACAGTAATAAGAAGAAAAGCTAAATACGTAGTGAGTAAGGAAATGTTTAGAAGTGAAATATGATATACCCTTTTGCTTATATATTTTAAAGTATTTTTAGATAGATTAGGATAATTTTTTCTGCAAAGGTTTGCAGAAGTTAATTCAAATCTTGCTGGAGGAATCTACAGTTGTTATCTCTGCATTAATTATCAGTAAATCAGGATTTTAATGTATAGAATTTTCAGAGTTTTACTGGCTTGTTTTATTTCTCAGTCTGTGCGGTAAATTATATTTTACTTTTTAGCAACTGATGACTTTCAAATTTGTATCTGTACTATCTCCTGCCTTCCTGTTTATGGTTAAGTGTATTTATGTTGCTAAAATGGGGGAAAACAAAGGAAAAATAATTTATATTAATTGATTTTTTCAGGCTTTCTCATAGTTATGGTACTAATAACTGCATAATTTGTGATGTTTAACATAGCCTTGATAAAATATATACATCAATTGTTATGTCATCCTATTGAATTTCCTCAAGTTCTTGTTAACGTTTCCGCTTATGGCTGAACAAGCTGTGCACTAGAAAGCTCCTGGTAATATAAATCACATAGACGGTAGAGCTCTCACTAGGCAGCCTCTCCTCCATAACTCTGGCTTACGTTGGGCTCTAGTAAAACCATTTCCTCTGCTGTTCTTTAGCCCTAGGGTGATAATGACTTCCTGCTGTTACCAGAGTCTGGGTCCTTGATCAGCCCTTGTTTGTGTCCTTAACCTTAATCTAGCTGTCCCTTGCCCGAAGTTCACCACTCAGTCTCCAGTGTTTCCATATAACTTATGAATTCTTTAATTATAGAACTTCAGTTTGGCTTCTTTTGTAGTTATTTGTGTATGAATCTGTCTGCCCTATTAAATAGTGAGGGCACAAATCACATCTCATTCATCTTTGAATCCCATTACCTAGCAGAGTATTTGGCATGAAGTAGGAGGTTGGTCCATGTTTGTAAAATGTATGAATAAATTAGTATGACTCTTATTCCCTCAGTCTTCTCTTAGAAATGTCCTAAGGCTGTTCTAATTTTTGTGATTCCTTGCAGTGTTTTCAGGAGTCATTATAGCTTTTCTGAGTTTCTTCATGTTTTCTCCCTGAAGAGCCTAGGAAGACATATGCTAGCAACGTTATTGAATATTTCATGTAAACCTTAGAAGTATGGAGAATCACAGCAACTCATCAAAAAAGAAACGAGACAAAAATCACTCACTTTGCATTCTCCCGGTTTGGGCTCATTGCTTGAAGTGGAATGAAGCAATTGTGATACCATTTTTGTGCTTTCTCCCTCTCTGTCAAGCTCCATTTGGTGCCCTATTGTCCCACAAGTTGCCTATTTGAGTCTTTTGAATTAAGAGTATAGAACAGAAGGTCCATCTGCTCTGCATGAATATTAAATTATTGGAAGACTTTGTATAAGGAGAATTTACCCTTGTGTTTTTTACAGTGTTTCCTTTCCCCTCTGTGTAAGAAAGACTTAGAACATGTATTTTTTTTCTTACATATACCCGTTGGCTGCAGTTATCAAGGCACATAATATATTAGGCTTAGAAACCTTTGAATGGCAGGTATTGAATAGAAAGAAGTAAGAAATGTTTTATTTATTCACATTAGCTTATAAAATGTGGTAGTTATTAAGTATAACTGAACATACAATATGCCAGATCTTGGTATTTTAAGCTTACTGGGTTTCATTAAAAAAAAAAACTCTAAAATTATATGTTGGAGATATATTTTGCAATAAATCAGGTTTCTTAATTAAATTCACATCATTTTAATTTATAATATGATAGATAGTATGCAACTGACAAACATGTGGCTTCATTTTGAATATTCATAAGTGAGCAAGTTTCATCCAGCCTGTAAGTAATATATTTAATAATTTATGCAAGTAAGTTGCATTTTTTTCCTGCAAGCTCCAAAATATTTAAGATCACTTGACTGGTAGATATATATTAAGTAGTCAAATTTGTTAATGAAAGCTGAATAAGGAGATCAGGTTAAGGATGGTTTTTAAAATGTGCATGGTGTCCATTATTTAAATGTGCAGCATTAAATAATCAGTTAATTTTTCAGTGCAAGTTGGGTTATACTTTGTAAATGAATATTTATACAATAATATATTGATATTAATAAAAGTATGTCTAATTTCTTTGTTACTAATTATTATTGACAAGTTGATACTTTTAAATGTAGTGGGTAGATATGAATTCCAAAGAATGAAAGACGTTCTTCTAATTCACACAATAAAATTAAAAGAAAATATGCAGATTTATTTTGTAAAATTCATAGTTAAAATCAAAAATTGGATTTGGTAAATTTGAGAAACAAATTGCCAGAGACTGTTTGCATCAGATGATCATTTCCACTGGTCTTAAAAGTAATTGTCTTGGAGTGAATCTAAGTATTATGGGAATCTGAAGAATCTACAATAGTTTGTGCCATTTAGAAGAAAAACAATGTGAAATTATGAAAACATAAGTTAGTTCAAAGTCTTAGAAGAAGCCTAAGCCAGAGAAGGACCCTGATGATTAGGCTTCATTAGCTTCAGGGTAAATCCATCTCTGTTTAGGTGCTGAGTCAACATGGGCATGTGAAATATTTATTGCAAAACAAACAATTTCTGTTGGCTGAATGTTTGTGGGAATTGTAAATATTTTGCAAGTTTAACAAAAAAATATTTGCTACTCCATGCGTGTTCATGAATTAAAAACATGTTTTTCCATTGAACCTAAAGTTATGTTTAAAAATTTATTTAACTGGGATGGAAGCAAAACGGATCCAGATTAAGACTTCGCAACATCCTAAATAGGGTATCCTAACCTATATATACTTATAAATAAAATAATACTAAACTGTGAAACATAAGCTTATGCATATGTGCTGAAGTTAAAATAGCTTCTTTCTAATTTTGTGTTTTAAAGTTCTATAATGGCATATAAAAAATGAACTTTTCTCATATTGCCCCTGATTTGTTGCTGCCCTAAGCACCTACTTAATATGCCCTTAGTGGGACATCATCTCTCAGGCAAGTAATTGGCCGTGAGTCTGCTTTTTGGCACTCCTTTCAGAGTCTAATTTTGGTTTGCCATTGCCCTTCATCCTTTCTGTACCGTATTTTACTCTCTCAATTTGCATGACACTAATTTAAATTTATATGTTCCATGTGGTGCAATAGATTGAATTAGGGTACAGTTATTCAAACATGTTGAAAAAGGTGTAAAAACATGTGAAATCCTGTTACAAAGTCATCAGAACACCTCTAGGCTATTTTTTCTAATAAAAAGTAAATATGTATATGTATTTTTTTATTCCAAAGCAATATGCCAATTTCAAGGACGAACCTACTTTGAAGGAGAAAGAAGTACAGTCTATTCCTCTTCTGGAGTATGTGTTCTCTATGAGTGCAAGGTAAGAAGACTATTCACAGGCCTTTCAAAATTATTTCAATTATATCAACACAGTAAACATTTCTTTAATAGCTCACTCTTGTAATACCTTTTTCAAATTCTAATGCAAAGATAAAATTCAAAATATTATTTATAGTTCAAATGTAAAGAAATTGCCATATGTTCTCAAACATGTGAAGTAATGGTTGTAAAATAATTTCTTTCCAATAAATAAAAATGTACTTTTGTCAAATTAAAGTTTTATGAAGTTGTCTTATATTTTCCAAATCCAAATCAGTTCCTTGTTTGGGGTTGTGAGGAAAATGTAGATAAGGTTAGACTTAGGTTGGTGTCACCTGTGATTTTGAAGTATGTGGGATATATCACTCAGTTCAATTAAAACAAACCTTAAAAATTGCCTAATAAAAATTAACTGTTAGATGGAGTTGAGACTAATACTGACCTTAATTCTTTGGGACGAGTATCTTAAATTAAAGGGGAACTCTCAAAAACTTACTTGCCATGATCTCTTGCTGTATGTTTTGGAAGTAAATATGATTCATTTGAACTCTGCTACTTGACCTATTAATTGAAAAACTAAACGTATTTCACAACAATTTTCATAATTTTACTTTATAAATTAAAATGTTATATTTCTCGACCTTAATGTTATATTTCAAGCCATAGTCTATCTGAAAGAAACTGTCCACATATAAAGTTTAGGGTTTCATTTTTATTTGATTCTTAATTTTCCTCTTTAAATGCTCCTTGTACATAGGTTTAGGGGATTATTTAGCATGTATAGATTATATAGAAAATTAAGATAGTGATGTACTCTGCTGGTATCGCCAATACACTATGAGCATCTATATGATTGTTAGGAGTTGGGGGAAAGGAAAATCCCAAGAATTTTGCCAAGGTAAATTGAGTTGGAAATAAGCTAGCTATCCACTTTATGTATCTTAATTTGGAAACCCTTTGGGATAAACAAGGGGGAGATGCTAAGAGGCAAGCAAGATTGTGACAGATTTGATTTATAGAACACGAAAGCTCTGATTTCTTCATGTCCATCATGAAGTACTCTGGCTGCTTTTTTGGATCTTAAGTCAGCTTTCTTATAATGTAGGTTACTATCTTAAAGATAAGAGAACTGAGGCACAGGAACATTAAAATGAATTGCTCAAATACATTTTAAGATGGATTTTCCTCTATCAGCGTCCCTACACCAATGCTGTTTTGAGTAGAGTAGGTCCCATTATAGATAAAAGGATTGGAAGACAGAGTGAGATCTAGGAACTCCAAAATGAGAAAAGGAATTCAGAGAAAAGTTACTTCAAAGGGGGTGGAGAAATTTTGTCAGGTGGTTTCTAGTGGTAATCTCTAACGTTGAAATATCAGCTCTAAATTTAAAAATCTTGAGAGTATTTGAAGTTTCTTTATTTTGTGTGTGTGTATTCTTTTCATTTGACTAAAGTATGTCCCATAATACTGATAACTATGGTTTAGAAATTTACTGGTATAGTTGCCTGTTTGATTTTAAAGTTGCTATAAAATTATTTGATTTTAAATTAGTTCAGGTAGAGGTTTATATAGAGGCTAAACTGCAGGTGCTCAGCAAATATTAGATGAATGAACAAATGTTACCTTTTATTTGCTCAAACAAAAGGCACCATTTCCTACCTTCCAATGCTGAGCTATGTAATAAAATATGATACCAGCCACAGACAATTTGTTGGGCTAAATTTTCTATATTTAATCCCATAGATCCAAAATATTATCATTTCAACATGTAATCAGTATAAAAATTATTAATGAAATATTTTACATTCTTTGATCATACTAAGTCTTCAAAATCTTGTGTGTATTTTGCAATTACAGTGTTCAAGAGCCAGATGTAGCTAGTGGCTATTGATTGGACATCACAGGTCTATTGGACCATCATAAGCTTTTGTAGTTTGTGATTAAATTCTTGACGTAAGGACTTCCATTATTTCTTTTCTCTTCAGGCCCCTTAGCTCCAACTTTACGTAATTGACAAATCTCTCATGCTTCCGTTTTCTGGACTGTCAGTTCTAGTCTCTGTTTGTTCTTTTATTGTCAGTTTTGTGGCTTTGAAAATATTTCCTAGGGGTCTGTGACTTTAATAGTAACACAGAAAAATACTGTGGTTTTGAAAATAAGATTACCAGAACTTATATTACTGTCAAACCAAAGGAAAACTAGCATTTGACTCTGCTGTATACATGTCTCCTGCCACTTTTTTGACAAGAGATTATGATTTGGAGAAACTCCTTTACATAAATAAGCGGGGAAAAGGCAGATATTGAAATGTGTATTTCTTCCATGAAAATAGGGCTTACGGAAATAATATCCAAAAATCTAAGCTAACAATGCAGTTAATGTAATAATGCAGTCGTTAAAATGAAAAGCGGCAGGTTCCAAGAGTTATTTTAGTACTTATATAATGGTAAGCATAATATAACATAGTTAATGACCCTTGTCCTGAAGACATTAGAGACTGACAGTATAGAAGCCATGAGTTTGCTCCTAGTGCAGAGCTATGACAGTTATCAGAAAAGAATTTTGTATTTTTGTTTCTCCCTAAGAGGGATTTAATCTATTTGGTTGCTAGAACTATAATGATTTTACATTGATTCATTGAAGAAATTTTTTGGAGTGCTAACTATGTGCCAGAAAGTGTGCTAGATATTCATTTATAAGAGACATGCATCTTGATCTTATTTTTTTTGTGGGCATCTCCAGTTTCCTTACCAGAATCATCTGTGAGAATATCTTTTTTATTTTTTTTTTACTTTAAACAACTTTATTGAAGTATAATTTACATGCCATGCAATTAATCCATTTTAAGTATACAATTAAATGATTATTGGTAAATTTACCAAGTTGTACAGCTATTCATACAAATCAGTTTTAGAACATTTCCTTCCCCCTATTGAGACTACTAATTCCCATCCCCAAATACATTTCAAGCATGCCCCTCCCCTCCACAATGCTGCCCGCATTCCTCAGGTGTGGGTCTACCCACCCCAGTCCCCGAATCCCTAGTGAACACCACCACCATTTGAGCACTGTAGTGTTAATCAGTCAGTACCAATTTGATGGCGAGTACATGTGGGGCCCATTCTTCCGATCTTGTGTCACTTCACTTCAAATAATGGACTCAAGCTCAATCCAGGATAATATAAGTGCTGCTAGCTCACTGTTATTTCTTAAAATTGAGTAATATTCCATTGTAAACATATGCCAAATTTTAATAATCCACTCATGAATTGATGGGCACTTGGGTTGTTTCCACGACGTAGCAATGATGAATTGTGCTGCCATAAACATTTGGATGCTGATGTCTTTATTATAGAATGTCTTATGCTCTTTTGGGTAGATGCCTAGT
>CAUYRT010038202.1:0-11104 GCA_963574885.1 Lepilemur ruficaudatus | reverse complement strand
TCTTAACAAAATAGGCATAGGCGGCTCATACCTTAAAATTATCAAATCTATTTATGACAAACCTACGGCCAACATCATACTAAATAGGGAAAAACTGAAACTGTTCCCACTTCGAACTGGAACTAGACAAGGATGCCCACTCTCCCCTCTCCTAGTCAACATAGTGCTTGAGTCTTTAAAGAGAGAAGTAAATATTGGTTATTTGAGAGCATGTCTTTATTGACCTATTACAATTATTCCAAAACCAAATGTCTTAGTTCAGGCTGCTATAACAAATTACCACAGATTTGGTGACTTAAACAACAAGCATTTATTTCTCACAGTTCTGGAAGCTAGGAAGTCCAAGATCAAGGTGCCTGTAGCCCCAGTGTCTGGTGAGAATCCACTTCCTGGTTTGCAGATGGCAATTTTCTCATTGTATCCTCACACAACGTGGGGGGTAAGGGGACGGGGTGGGGAGAAAAAGTAAGTTCTTGTCTCTCTTCCATAAAAGGCATTAATCCCATTTACAAGTTCTACATCCTCAGGACCTAATTACCTCCCAAAGGCCCCATTTCCTAGTATCATCACATCAGGGATTGGAATTTGAACATGGGAATTCCGGGAGTGCACATTCAATTCATAACACCAAGTTTTTCAAATATCTTCTAAGGTTGCAAAGGCCTCCTTTTTCCAAAGAAAAGAATATCCATCTATCTTTCTACCTACCTATCGCACATGTGCACGTGCACACACACACACACACACACACACACAGCACAGTACAGCCCAGATGCTCTGTTTGAAGTGAAGGGACCCATAGACTTCCTGCTAGACTTCCACCCATCCTAACCAAACCTCAACGTGATCCCTGAGACACTGTCAGGAGTCCCAGGGCTCTACAGAACGTAGTTTGAAAACTACTGTTTTAGAGTAATCCTTAAGAACTCTAAAGTAAATTTAAATTGCACAAATCAGACAAAAGTAGAGAAAAAGACTAATAGAACAATTCAAATGCTTTCAAGATACTGTTGTGTCAAGATCACCTTTTATTTCTTACCAGGCAAGCATTGTGCTGGTCCTCACGTTGTTATAACCTCAGGGGCAGCATACTCTCAGTCCCACATGTCATGACATGTTTTAGACAAACAGTGTAAAGGAGCTACTCAGTGTAAAGCAGAATTGTCACTTCCTCTAGCTCCATAGTTCTCAATCTTAGCTGTACATCAGGTAACTGATGAGCTTTTAAATAATACACATACACAGGTCACACCCATGAATGATTCAATCAGACTCCAGGGCTTGGGCCTGACAGCCCTGTTTCTGGAACCCATCCTCAGGTGATATTTGTGTGAGACCAGAGCACAGAACTCCTAATTTCCTTTTTCTGATTTCAAAAGCACACAGATCTCTTTGAGCTTTTGACTCTACAAAATTGAGTTGTTTTCCTCTAAGCATACTTTAGCACATGGACCCACAGCCTACCAGACATTACGCCACACCTAAAATGAATTAACTATTTGCTAAAGCCACCCACACTATACTTCTTTAAGCTGTGAAGAATTAGTTGCCTCAAAAAAAATGCAGCTTTAGTGCTAGAATAGAGAAGAAAAAGTATCCTAGGTAATTAAACATATTCTGTAATATGTTTGATTTAAGGGGCCAAATTGAATTATGAAACTCTAGAATTTAATTATGATTGTTTACTGTGTTTTTTAAAGTTCACTTTTAAGAAAATTACTAAATTTTAAATAGTTTATTTTTAATAGGCCATCTTTTGCTTGAAAGTCCTAAAATTATTAAAGAATATTAGAAATGGGAAGGACAGTAATCTGTTACAGTCTGAAAAATTTTTCTTCATTTGGATATTTGAAAGGACTCACCCTACTCCACAGAGCACACTCATGGACAGATTTTCCTGCAAATGCAGTGGATACAGTGCAGCCAGAGAAAGAGTGCACAAAGCATTAGGAGTCTGGCTGGCATCCCATGAGCAAGTTCCCAGTGTCATTAGTCACACAGCATCTGAACACACTCACAATTGAATCACCAACATCTCTGCAAATAATTTAGCTTCAGGAGAGCTCAAAGCAGGAATTCCAGTGTTGGTTTTATGCTCCTATAGGCATATAAGCAGACCAGGTTATGCCAATTCTAAGCCACTGGTAAATAATCTGATCCTAAGTGTCACCAGGGGAGCTTAGGATTTTAAACAGCACGTCCCTTAAACAGCACTGCCCCTATCTTGGCCAAGAGTCATAAATCAGACACCCAAGAGTCCCCTGAGATACAGGTAAAACTTGCCCAGTCCAACCATAAATCAACTCTATCCTCTACAGGGTCATAATTCATCATAAAAAAGTAAAAATAAAACCCATTTTCAAAAATTTTCAATGAAGTAAGATTAGCAATTTCTCCTCTATGCAAAATTTGGACACTTTGTATTTCCCCATTCTATCCTGAACATTTTTTTTTTAAACCAGTATCTTTGTCATTCTTCCTCTACTTTCAGATTTTAGACTTTCCATATTTGGCTTATATAATGCTCCTTTATTTGTATTTTACATGTGAATATAAATGAAGTCCTCTTTCTAAAATTCACCTGCTTAAAACCCTTCATTGGAATTCCATTGCCTTTGGGAAAAATCCAAACTCATTACCACGAGATCCAAAGCTGAACTTGACCTGGTCTTGCCCATCCAGCACCTTCCATCCCAGCCTCCCTGAACCACTTCCTGAACCATATCTCCAACATGGAGCCATTTCATTTTATGTGCCTTGGCTCACTTCCCACAACTCAAACTTCTTACAGTTTCTTGAACCAGCAAGATATTTAAAACCCTAAGCCTTTATACATGCTGCTTCCTCTCCGTGATAAAAACCATTTCCCCAAACAGAAGAAATGTTATCTTTGCCTGAGCGATTCTCGGTCATCTTTCAAGACAGCTTAGGCTGCATCTCCTCTCTATGACTTTCTGAACATGTTGTCCTCCCAAGTTCAGGTACAATTGTACACTCTTACTATCCCATTGTTTTAATTCTATATTTGTAAATGTATTGGTTTAATGTCTCTTTACCTTGCTAAATTGCAAGCTCCTTGAAGGCAAAATTCCTGTCTATTTTATTCATAATGACACGCATCACACAGCACACTGCCAAGCCTGTAGAAGATTCATTCATTCACATACCAGAAGGTTTTGAGTGTCTAATTTGTACCATACATAGTTCTATGCACTGAAAATATAAAAGTGAACAAGAGAGACAAAATCTCTGCCTTTATGAACCTAACATTCTAGTGGGAGATTAAAAATTAAAAGCATGCATGCATATAATATATATTAGAGTGATAAATGATGCTTAATAAATATATCTTGAATGTATAGTTATTCTTTCCTGAGTACTCTTATGGTTAACCTGTAAATATTCCTAATTACACTATAAGCTTCTTGAAAATAGAATTATTGTTAT
This sequence comes from Lepilemur ruficaudatus, assembly GCA_963574885.1. Classification (NCBI taxonomy): domain Eukaryota; kingdom Metazoa; phylum Chordata; class Mammalia; order Primates; family Lepilemuridae; genus Lepilemur; species Lepilemur ruficaudatus. Next base: position 7,657 of record CAUYRT010038202.1, on the reverse strand, counting down.
TAATTCCCCTGAACCCAATATAGAGTATGATACAAAAACAATTCTTACCTAAGTATTTTTTAGCAAAGCCAATAAAGAATTGCTCTGACAGTAACTTTTTGTAAAAAGAATCAATTACCATTTTGGGAAATGTAAGTGACAGAGACCTAAAAGTAATAGCTATTCTTGTCATGTCTTCATTTAAAGCAATAATATTATCTTCCTTCTAAATAGCATTTGGTAATTTACAGTGAACTTTTGTATTTTCTACTTCATTTTTTTGATCTGGATGATGCGTTATAGGGTGTTCATGTAGTCATCCTTCTCTGTTCATTGTTCTCCCCTCGTGTACCCTTCCAAGTCCTTGGGGGTTAAAATCTGGACGCTGTGTATATGCTGGGCGATCTTGTCCCTCAGGCAGTAGCAATGAGACAGACCAGCGGTGGATTCCTGTCCTGTGTTGGGTCAAACGGATTCTCTGTCCCATGGATTTAGAGTCCCATGAATCTATTAATAGAGTCTGAGAGGCAGCATATGGTTCTCCACACACAACTGCGACTGTAATACTCAACCGGGAGCTATGGAGTGAGAGAGGAGAATTGGGAAGTTTGAGATGGTCTAAGGCATCTACGTGGAAAAGAGCACAAAGAAATTAAAGAAAAAAAAAATAGATCTGGAAGGCAGTGGGGAAAGGGTGGGATTTGGCAAGGGCTGGTGAAGGTGGGTGTGCAAGTGTTAGGAGGAAGTGAGAGCTTGGCTTCACAGTGTTTCAGGCTGTGTCGAGTGCCTTTGTCACCGGATTACTATTTGTGTAAATTCAAGGAGAAAAAGATTATTTTTGCTTGTTTAATGCCTTCTCTAACCACTTTTATTCCAATATAAAGGGATCTTTTATTTTATTATTTTTTTAAGTAGTCCCAGCAAATTGAATAGAATTTTGAGCTAGCTTTTTCAGTGTGAAATGCTATCAAATATGAACATGTTAAGGCAATTTCCTTGTTCTGGGAATAATATAGGCCAGATCTATCTGTCAAGGTTAATTGCAGTTAAAACATGTGTTTATAATTTTCCTGGAAGTGATGCTTGTAAATTTGGGTAGCAAATCTAAAAATAGCATTGTAATTCCTACTTGTATTAATAATTATGTATTATTTACATTGTGCCTTTTACTTAAAGCTATTAAAACACTATAACTCTAACAATTCATTTGTAATCTGAATGTGCAAAGTTACTGGAAAGGAGGAGTTATAATAAGAACAACCCAATGTACGATACAATAGTGACAGAGCTTCATATTTGTCAAGTCACTGAGTTACATATATTGTACAATTTGTTCTTCATATTAACCTTCTGAGGCAGAAAATCTACTCCTATCTCACAGGCAGAAATGATTTATTGATCTCTTATTTATGGTACTCTTTTCAAATTCCTCTTGATTAAAATTCTGAAATTACAGAAAATCTTAGAAATTAATCTAGCCACTCATTTTATGTAATAGATAAGGAAATGAAAGCCCAGAGAATTTAAATGATATATTTAAGTCACAGAATTGCTTGCTTGTTTATTTTTCAATGCTGTTTTAATTCTTTCTTTGGTCCAAAATATCAAGAGTGCTGAGGTTGAGAAGACCTGCTCTAAGCCACCTCTTCCATATTCTGCCCAACTCATTTCACTTTGTGCTCTTCTGTGGTACAGCCATCCCAGGAAAATGCATGTGTTGCCCTTAGTCTCTGATAGATGAAGGCTGCCCTTATGGCTGGTAGTTGGGCAGCGGTTCAAGATGCACTAGATGTGGAGTAACAGGTCATAGTACTTTTTTCTTAAAGAATATACTGTTTGTTAAAGGGAAAAGGAAAAACTCCAAAGTGGTCTTTGTCCATAAAATTTAAACCTAAAGTCTATTTGGGCATGTAGCCTAAAAAAATTGTTGACAATGGTTTCTTCTGGAGAGTGGAAATGAAATAAGAGAGGACTACAAAAGACTACTTTTGACTTAATACCTTTCTGTACATGTTAATATTTAAAGACAAGAATGTTACATTTTTCCAGTAAAAAAATAAATATACTATAAAACCTTTGTAAAAAGATGAAGTTTTCTAAATGGAACCTAGAAATGAACACTTGTAGCTTTTACACATACAGTTTTTCATAGAACAACATACTGCTTTACCTCAAAGTCAAGCCGTATGGAAATAATCCTGCCCATTCAGCAAACAAATATGTATTGGGTGCTTATCATCTGTTCATTCACACAAGGATACAATCACGAGGGCTGTAATTCTGTCTTCCAGTTGCTCCATGTCTTATATAATTATCATGTGAACACAGAAGAGGGGTACCTAACTCAATCTGCAAATACCATAGAAGATTTCCTGAAAGAAGTGCCCTGGTCTGATTTTAGATGAATAAATAGTAATTAACTAAGTGAGGTCATTAAAGAAGGATGTTTAGAGAAAAAAACAACCTGAAGACAAGGACGTGGTGTTTCAGCACTGATGGACCTTTTGCTTGAAAGAGTGGAGACCTTCTATGCCTGTCCCTTGCCCTTTCCATCCTCCTCCCCTTGTTTTAAAAGTAGGAGAGACAAATATTTTACCTATTAAATAAGCCAATAAAGAGAGAGAAAGGATAAAAATACAAAAAGAGGGAAGAGATATCTCTTGAGAGGTGAGAGAGGCTCAGAGGACGGCACGCATCAGAAATTGAACAGGCCTTGGTAGCAGGGTGGCGGCCGTTCCGCCGAGATCAGAAAAAAGACCAGGAAGAACTTGGGTGAAAAGATATTTAACAGAGTGATTTGGGGTCAGGAAATAGACATTCCTATCTGATGTTATTTTTCTATTGTTTCCTGCAAATATAGAACTTATTGAGTAAACTAGGTGCTTAAAAGCTTACATAAAAGTATGTAAGATAATGTTCCTGTCTTCATGCAACATAATAGGGGAGAGAAGATATATCTCCCAATAATTATTACAAAGGAGAATGAGCAGTAAGTATAATAAGAGAATAAAAATAAAAATGAAGTGTCAGGGAATTAAGAGATGGGGATATTATTTCAGGAAAGGATGTTATTGCTTATTGGTTTATAATTGCCAGATAATAAAGGTAATTGCACATTGGTTAAAATTAGCATGTGAACTAAAAATGAGATGAGTGGATAAATGAGTCAATCCAAATTAATCACTACAGTGAAAATTAAAGATAGGCCACCAGCATTATCTCTAAACAAAGGGTGCTATTGTTTCTCAATTATTTATAATGGCTAGATTGTCTACTCTAAGTAATCTCTCTCTCTCTCTCATCTCTCCCCCATCACTCCCTGCTTCCTTCTCTCCTCCTTTTCCTCTCTCCCATCCTCTCATCTCTGGGAATCTATTAAAGCCTTTTGAGATTCCCAGAGTTGATCTTACTCTGGTGACAAGTACCAGAGGTCTCACTAGGAGAAGCTTAACAGGAAAGTTTAGGAAAACTGAAAAGGAAAAAAAAAGAAGGGATAAGAAATAGTGTTGAGCACAGGAGAGAGAAAGGTGTTAAGATTGAGTTAAGGAGGAGGAAAATACAGAACAAACCAAACCCTGGCTCTCCCAGGAAACTAGGGAGACTAATAAGTAAGGTTATTATGACATATGATAACCAGGAAGTAATCTTTTTATTAATTAAAAAGGAGCACACATTATAATACTCTATTTGCTTTTTCTTCTCCAGATGATAATGGAAAAATTGGAAGAAGCTCAGAGAGGAATTAGCCAATAAACATTAAGTGCCAAAAGTGTCCCAGGCACTATGACACACAGTGGGGATCAGCCATAAGCCATGTGCAACTCAACTGAAAGAATAAAACCAAGGGTCATCTCCATTGAGACGCAGTCCTAGCTTAGGAGCTGTGCTCTAGCGCAGTGCTTCTAATCAGGGGGAATTTTCCCACCAGGAGATACTTGGCAATGTCTGGAGACATTTCTGATCTTCACAGCTTGGGGAAGGACGTGCTACTGGCCTCTAGTGAGTATGCGCCAGAGATGCAGCTGAACATTCAACTATGCACAGGACGGCCCCTGCAGCAAAGAATTAGCCCAAAATGACAATAGCGCCAAGGTTGAGAAACTCTGACTAGCTGTTTCTGTGCTTCGAAAGCTCTTCCTATAGTAACCCATTTCCTTTAAGTCTATTCAAATATCATCTTCTCAATGAGGCCTAGCCTGACTGCCTTCTGATCAAAATTATCACCCCTCCCTGTACTTCTTCAACCCTTTCTCCAATTTAGTTTTATTATAATACTTCTCAGCTTTTGCTTTACTTTGCCATTTATTTCTTATTTTATTATCAGTATCGCTACACTGACATACAAATTCTATAAGGAGGGAAGTTTTTGTTGGACTGCTTTGTTCATTATTGCAGGTATTCCCAATTCTCAATAAATGTTTGATATTTGAGGGAAGAAGAGAACAGGCTCTGGGTTAAGAACACACTTTGGAGGGGACACGTGGAAGTATCTAAAATGTCAGTGGAATTCAGTGTACAGGTTGGGAGAAGAGTTTCTACAGAGCAAGTACTACCTTTGGACAAAGGACACTGATTAGTAGTTGGGGCAGGCAGAACTATAAAAAGCCCTGAGAAGGCTTTAACTTCTTGAGTGTGAGGCAGGGTTATATTTCAAAGTATTGATCTGGTTGTATGTTATGTTTCTGACTCCATTTACTCTCTCTCTCTGGTACCCACAGGACCTTTTTGCCTCTTTCCAGCTTTTGCTAGTGTACTAACAAAGATTCAGAGAAATGGCTGAACTAGATTAAAGACAAAGATTCTTTTCTGGGAGACATTTTTGCAGGATCATTAGGGAAAAAAAAGAATTTCAAGATATTAGATAAGATCAACCTAAAGGGAAGGAGAGAAAAAGGGAAGGTAAAGTGAAAAGGAACCGAAGGAGGAGGAATTTGTAGGGAGGAAGGTGAGGCGATGCAGTCACCCTAGAGTAGAGAAGGGCCTTAGAAGATAAAGAAGCATTGGAGTGTGGACTTGCACCCACACTCCCCACCCAACTGGGCGGTCACTTGGAAACAACTGTTGATCAACAGTCAGTCCCAGTCCTTTCAGGCCCCCTGAGCAGAAGGTAGGGAACTTGCACGACAGGGAATGACCAAGACAACATTAAATTTCCCCTCAACGTGGCTGAACTTTAATAGACAGACTTCTTCCTGACTCTTGGCCCTGATCTCTCTTTTCTTAGAGCATTTAGTTTAGAAAACTTGTATTTGTAAATTATTTCTCTGTCCCTTTGAGATGGCAATCTTTTCAAAAGCCTCTTGCCACCTGTACAGTGCAGGAATGTCTTTCTCAAAGACCTGGGAACCATCCTTTTGAAATAGAATCATCCAGGAAGATAGTGCTTCTCCCCTCTTCCCCTCCAGCGCTGCCCACCCATCTCTGTGGGAGGCTGAGAGCCTAACTTCAGCGGACACACTGCTCCTCTTGTCATGAAAATACAAAGTGAGCCATATAGTGAGGAAGACAAATACTAATCAAGTTCATAGTAATTAATGTATAATTGCAATAGGAGGAATGCTCCAATGGAGTGGAACACCAATTTCTCTCTTTTTTTTAAATTTCAGAATATTATAAGGGTACAAACGCTTAGGTTACATACATTGCCTTTGTACTGCCCAAGTCAGAGCTACAAGCCTGCCCATCCCCCAGACAGTGCATACTGCACCCATTAGGTATGAATTTACCCACCTCTCCTCCCCCTACACCTGCCTGACACCCTATGAATGTTACTACCACATGTGCACAAAAGTGTTGATCAATTAGTACCGATTTAATGGTAAGTACATGTGGTGCTTATTTTTCCATTCTTGTGATACTTCACTTCGAAAAATGGGCTCTAATTCCATCCAGGATAATATAAGAGATATTAGTTTACCATTGTTTTTTATGGCTGAGTAGAACTCCATGGTATACATATAGCACATTTTATTAATCCACTCATGTATTGATGGGCACTTGGGTTGTTTCCACATCTTTGCAGTTGTGAATTGTGCTGCTATAAACATTCGAGTACAGATGGCTTTATTATATAGAATGTCTTTTTTTCCTTGGGGTAGATGATTGTTGGATCAAACAGTAGTTCTACTTTTAGTTTTTTGAGGTATCTGAATGCACACTTCAAAAGAACCTAACCTAGATGTTCAGATGTGGGGTGTTATGAAGAATTGCAATATTAATAAAAAGTTTGAGCTGAACCCTGAAAGCTGTGAAAGACTAGGAGTCAACTAGGTTGGGGGAGGGGTACAGCAAATGTGCCAGGGAGAGGGACAAACCTGGGCAAAGGCCCTATATTTCCAAAGAAGACATGGAAATGTACAAGAACTCAAAGAAGACTGTGTGGTAGAGCCTGAGAAGAAGGGGAAACCTGGTGCTGAATGAAACTAGAGAAGAGAGACACAGTCCATGTTACAGGACTTTTCCTTAATCCTAAGGACAATAGATAAACACTGAAGACTTTAAGTTTGAGCAGCAGGAGGGGATAGAATCAAATTTCCATTAAATTGGGGCCAGATATAATTCCAGGAATCTGGAGGGTCTTGCAGTAGTCCAGGTGATAGCTGACAGTGGCTTAGCAAGAGAGAAATAAAATTGATGTATCCAAGATGCCAAGAAGGTAATACATACAGGTGTTGGTGGAAGGTTGTAACAGAGGTTATGAAACACAGAGGCCTGGTGGATGAAGAGGTGTCTGACTGCAGCACAGCATGCAGAGAGTACCATCCAGTCTGGGGCACATGCTCACTGCAAACAACTCTTTATATTGAATTTTGCCTGAGCTTATACTTGGTGGTTCCCATTTTTATTAGTGTTATTTAATAAAGATCTAAATCTCAATGCTTTTAACAGAGAAAAAAATCTTTGAAAAACAACTCAAAAAATCAATAAGAAAAGCACTCAGACCCTAACAGATAAATGGACAAAAAATATGAATAAAAGAGTATTTTAGAAAGAAAATACAAATGGTTAATAAACATTTGAATGTATGTTCAACCTAATTAGTAATGAGAGGAATGCGTATTAAAGTAACAAAGAAATAACATCTTTTACTTATAATTAAAACAGGATGAAAACCTTGCTGATGAAGGAAAATGAGACAGGTGCTCTCAAGAAATGCCTGTGAGCAAATAAATTAATACAACATTGTAGGGGAAAATTAGCAAAAAGTATCAAAAGTGTTTTTAAGATATTGATGGTCTTAGGCCTAATAATTCTACTTTTGGGAAAACATTCAGTGGAAATGACCAGAATTTTAGACACAGATTTATGTGCAAGAATGTTCACTAGAGACTTATATGTAATAGCAAAAAGAAAAAAAAAGAAATAATTCCAATTCCCCAAATTACAAATACATAAAGTAAATCATGGTATATGTATATGTTAGCATATTATGTGATTGTATTAAATAATGATTGTGAAGATTTCTTAATAACATAAGAAAATATTTATTATATATAAGCTGGGTTAATTAACCAAAAAACATAAAATTATGAGTACTATATAATGTCAATTCCATCAAAATGCCTAGGTAAAAGGCTGGAAGATTATATGTGAAGTTAACACTGGTTATCTCTGGGGACTTTACAAGTAACTTCTTTCCCATGTACTTTCTGTGTTTTCCAAAGATGCAATGAGTACA
>CAUYRT010038198.1:0-27493 GCA_963574885.1 Lepilemur ruficaudatus | reverse complement strand
CCGCTCTGGAGTAACACGTAGGCTATTTTGGGTAATTGTTATCTTTTAAGGCGAGAACCATGTGCCTGTGTAAAAACTGCAACGGCTTCCACACCCCCGTGATAAAAGAAACAGGCAAAAACTCCCCAACTCCACCAAGATCGGGTTCTCTGCTCAGTCTTTCCCACTCTTTCCTCTTTTTCCCCTCCTCTCCTGAGGAGGGATTTGTCTAGGTTTACCTCTTAGTGTTCACATTTCTGCCAGTTCTACTTCACCTTATCTGGGTTTTCCCCAATTAGTTTCAGTTTAGATTTTATTTCCTTAAATTGTTGAAGGATATGGAGAGTTGGTAGAGGGACAGGCTTACTGTCCTCCTTTGTGGTCTTTGTTTTTGAGTTGCCCTTCCTTCTCCTCAACCCCAAGTATCTCTCCTCTCTGGCCAGACCTTTATTTCTTTTTGTTTTGCAAGAGCTCCTCACAGATGCTTGGAACTTTATAGCTTATTCAGCCAGCACTACAAGCTGCAAATGGATTCGCATGGACAGAGCTAATGCCTGAATTGGATCTCTGAGTGAAAACAAAATCCTATAAAGCAGCGGCCCCCAACCTTTTTGGCACCAGGGACTGGTTTCGTGGAAGACAGGTTTTCCGCGGGGAGGGGGAGCTCAGGTGGCAATGCCAGCGATGGGGAGCACAGCAGCTTTTTGCACTATTCTTGCAACTTTTCTGTAAATTTTAAAGTATTTAAATTTTGTACTTAAAAAATATTGTTCACTAGTATAACGTACTTGTAGCATGATGCATTCAAACAAGTACTTGCCTTTCCTTTAAAGGAGAATGATAAAGTAGGATGAAATGTAGTTAGCTTTGTGAAAACCATAGAATACCTAAAATTTATATTCTGTGAAAAAATACAATGTGAAAAAATAGATTTCATGTTTTAAATATATAAGCCATATCGTACACTAAACATTCCATGATATTTGGTTATAGGTGGTGATGGTTCTAAATAACATTTAGATCACATTTATAAATGGTGCTTTATTTTATCTAGTACATATCGTATCATGATTGGTCAAGGAATATGGCTACTTTAAGACAAAGCCAATTATGTTAAAATGCACACGTATACACACATTCACCCACACAAAAAAAATTGTGTGAAGCTGTATTAGAGTGAGACACAAGATGTAAATGACTGTCTTCTAGCACATCATTTGTTTAGCATTTAGTATTATTTTCATGGTGCCCAGGACTGAATCTTTATACAGTAGCTACCTCTGATAATATAATTCCCAGCTGTAGAGCAGTTCTGTAGAATTTACACCCCTGCCTTGTGCCTTCCCATCCTGCTCTCCTTGTATAGCATGTGGTGTAGAGTAAAGAGAGGTGAAGAGGAGTATTCTCACAGAGAGGGGAAAGAAGTCCAAATATGTCTTTTCTTTTGTATGAGAAGCAAAATGTTTTAAAACACTGTCATCATCCATAAGCCTTCTGCACACCTTTTCTCTGATTAGGCGTAGTAAGGTAATGATATTATTAATAACTTTCCAGAACAAAGCCTGTGTGAACCAAATCCTTCCCCCTTTCCAAGTTAATAAATCCTAGCTCAGCTGAATCCTATAGAAGGGGAGCCCTCAAAGACAGACCAACACACAGAAAAATGAACTTAGCTCTCCTATCCACAGAATATTATTAGATGCCGCTTTTAGAGTTCTTCATGAAGGTAATTTTTAATTGATAGCAAAGCACACAATGCAGGAATGCAGATTTCAAGTATACATCAAAAAGGTAGGCAAATATATAAGGGTTTTTTAATTAGCATACAGTTTTTTCATGATTTTCAAAGCTACTTTTCTTTAAATGTGCAGACTTCTTTGCATTCATGCTCAATGTTGTCCTGTCTTATTTCTTCAAAAAGTCCATTAGCTCTCGGGTAGCATTTTAACACAGAATTGGCATTTTCTCCTCTGAGGAAAACTAAAAAGAGATATAATAAATATAAAAAATGTAGTGAAAACCCCATGTGAGAAGTTAATATACAAGATCAAAACTGCTAGAGGCCCTTTAGAAAACAGAGCCAACATCTTAAACCTTTCTGTGAGCCAGCAATGAAGTAACACTTAACTCCAGACCATTGTGTCTGCTCTCTTCCCCATCATGTATGTCCTTTGAGGAGTAGTTGCCCTGGACCGGGACAGTGATATGATTAATTATGTTATATTCGGACTTTAGCACATTCCTGCCAACCATGGATGTTTATAACATTGAGGAGTCAAGATAAATTTGGGCCAAATCCACTGCATGAAAGAACTAATAATTTTTTTTTGCCATAGTCTTCCACTTAAAGAGGAAATGATTTTGTTTTAACTGCAATTAAGTTATGTATAGTGTGACACTTTAACATATTCAACCCCATTCCACTGTCATTCTGAAAAAGAAAATTCTTCTCTCTGATATGTAGAGAGATTGCACATAAACAATCAAAATGCATACCCAAGATACCCTGTACAGTAAACCAACAGCTATCTGTACACTCACAAGGAACTTTTATTGCTTTTCTACAAAGTAAATTTAAGCTGTAAGTAAATTTAATCTGTATTTCAACTACATATTTCTAAAAAAAAAAAAAAAAACTTGTTTGGAGGCATAATTTTAATGCCACCTTCCATACTTCATAAGTGTAGCCATCTGTAAAACAGACTTCAGGCGTGGCTAAGTGAGGAGATCAGTGAATTCTTTTCTGAAATAGTAATGATAAACTGGACAAAATTGTCACAAACAACCATTTCAGTACTCTGGAAATTGACAAAAGGCATACAGCAAATTGAAAGTGCATATTTAAGAACAACAATGGGAATTTGTGGCAATTTTACCTGAGCTCCTGCTATTCTGACTCCCCACTCCCAGCTCTGTGGTACAGCAGTTCTAGGGGACACCAGCCTATGAGAACCAATAACCTAGATGATGGAGAGGGTTGACTTTAGAGTACAGAAAAATCTAGGCTGAGAAATTTTGTTGAAAACAGTAACTATTGACAGTTGCACATAGTTGGGGAAGATCAACATCACAGCCAAACTGAGGTTGCAATATGGTTGGGGTAAGCTACAAATAGAATAAATCAGCCATAAATTTAACAGAGAGATTCAGCAACAAAACAGCCATACTTGACTTTAAGAAGTTCCCATATATCTCAGCAGTTATGAAAGGCTTTGTTCACTATCAGGAAAGATGAGAGATGGCCCTAGCTAGCAACTTGTCTCAAGCTGGACATGAGGCCTTGCATACCAGAAAGTAAAAGCCAAGACAAACTTGTAAACTTCCTGAACTCTGAATGCATTCCTCAATTCATGTGCAGATCCATCAGCAAAGGCTGAATGTTTGTGTCCCCTCAAAATTTATATGTTGAAGTCCCAACCCCCAATGTGACTGTATTTGGAGATAGGGCCTTTGTGGAGGTACTTAAGGTTCAATGTGATTGTAAAGGTGGGATACTTATCCTATACAATTAATGTTTTTGTAAGAGTCTCTCTCTCTTCCCCCCACCCTCTTCCTCTCCCTCCCCCCTCCTCATTCTCTTTCCCTCCCTGCCCCTACATTATGAGGACAGAGCAAGAATGTGAGAATGTGGCCATCTGTAAGCCAAGAGAAGCCTCAGGATGAAATTTACCTTGCCAGCACCTTGATCTTGGACTTCCTGGCCTCCAGAACTGTGAGAAATAAATTTCTGTTGTTTAAGCCACCCAGTCTATGGTATTTTGTTACTACAGCCAAAGCTAACCAAGACAGGTTGTTTAAGCACAAACTCTGACCAAAGGCTGATTACTAAGCTGTGCTGACACGTGAGAGACCTCTAGGTAGCCAGGTTTAAAACTAAAAATAATACTTTTAAAATATGAGCAGAGACATCAGTAGATACACACTACATGACAGACAGACCCTATGGAAGAAATCTGGGAAGATTCTGTAGCTGCTACAATGCAGTATCTAAAACGTCCACTTTAAAAAAACAACTATAAGACATGCAAAGAAACAGGAAACCGTGACTAATACACAGGAAATAAAGCAGTAAATAGAAACTGTCCCTGCAGGGGCTCAATATTAAAAGACAAAGATGTCAAAGCAGCTTTTATAAATGCTTAAAGAACTAAAAGAAACGATATTTGAAGATTAAAAGTATGAATACAATGCTTCTCAAACTTCAGTGTACATGTTCCTCACCTGGAATCTTGTTAAAATGTATTTAGATTCTGAACCAATAGGTCTGAGTGGGGCTTCAGATTTTGCATTTCAAAGAAGTGCTCAAGTGAAGCTGATGCTGCCAGTTCAAAGAACACCCTTTAAATAGCAAAATGCTCCTACTGGTTTTATTTCCCCAGAATGTCCAGGTCCTGCTCCAAGAGAGTTTGCAGTATTTGGTCTGGAATGTGGACTGGGCATCAAGATTTTTTAAAGCTCTCTGGGTAACTGCACTGTGCAGAAAAGCTTAAGGACCTTAGTGCTAAAATATATGTTTTATTAATTTTAGTTATTATCATTAGCTCTAATATGGTCCCTTTTGCTGATCTCTGACCCTATTTCACGCCTTTTCATCTCCTAACGTTTATATACATGTTGAGGATCAGAGTTAGCTGTTTGTGCTTTTGCTCTCTGGAGAGTGGACAGTAGTTCAGGATCGAAACAGGAGGATTGGGCAACCTGGTTTTAGGAAGAATAAGCAAAAGGCGTCATAGGCTATTTAAAAAGAAAACTGGTTGAAATAAAATGAGGGATTACCATGGAAAGTTGTCACAATAAAACTCATCTCCAGTCTTGGCCTGAGTTTGGGGCACCAAAAACAATAATCTCCCTTCCTGAGTCCTGGTAGTACCTGACAATCAAAGAAGCTGCAAAGGAATTTTTTTTCTTGTCAGTATGCCAGGAAGCTAAAATGCAAGAGAGATTCCCGACACTCACAATGGCAAAGAATAGAGATGTAATCTTTTCCCCAAAGCGTAAACAACACAAAGGAACTTAGAAGTGACTGGAGGAGGATGAGGATAAATATGGCTAACATACTAACATAATTAACTCATTTAATGTCCACAGTAACACAACTATCCTTATTTTACATGTCAGGAACCTCAAGCACAGAGGATTTAAATAACTCACCCAAGTTCACCCAAGATGGTAAGTGGCTAAGCTGGGACTTGAACCCAGGCAAGCTGAGGTTTAAGAAACCACTACAGCAAACTGCCTCTCTCCAAAACAAGAAAGTAAGAAGGATCTTCAGTGAACTCACAGCTTTAAACACCCACAAATAGATGATCTCCTTGTTCTTCCTCATGTCTAGGGAAGAACTGTGTATTGATATACACAAATAGTCCTAGATTTATGATGGGGTTACATCCCAATAAACTTTATTCTGTAAGCAGAATATATCATAACTCATGCATTTAATGTTGGCAATACAGCAATTATCAACTTACAGTGGTTTGACTTACGGTTTTTTTAGTTTACAATGGTGTAAAAGTGATAGACATTCACTAAAAACCATAATTCCATTGTAAGTCATAAGGAGCTCCTAGATGTGTGATGCAGTTACATCCAAATAAACCATCATCAGGTTGAAAAAATCGTAAATCAAACCATCTTAAATTAGGGACCACCTGTGTGTGTGTATGCTTGAGATCTGAGGCAAAGTCAGAGGAGAGAGGTCCTCAAAGCGGGCAGAGAAAGAAATACAGTGAGAAGACCAAATTAAGAAGAGTAAAGGAATGATAGAATTTTCTTGAAACTGAATGAACTGTAATCCTAATTTTTCAGGAAGTGTCAAAGTCTAGTCATGGAGGAAATGTGGAAGATAGTTACTGCTAGCTAAAACGTCTTCATATTTTCCTAAATGTCTCAAGGCAATCTTAACTTTAAAAACACTCAAAATACCCATGTGTCTTTGAATATAGGATACAAAGTCTATATATTTTTAACTTTAATCTTTATAACCTACACATGGCACAAAAGAAACAAAATGTTTTAAGCACTCTTTTCCAGACATGGACAACCTTAAGGTTTACATGAGTGGAGATTTAATCCAGTTGAATAGAGAATGGACTGCAAGACGGTGTTTAAAGGGGACTAAGGGGAAAAGGAAAGTATTTAAAAACAGGTTTTTCTTTTTTGTGTATGCGAATCTTCTATTTTTTTTAATTTCAGCGTATTACAAGGGTACAAATGTTTAGGTTACATATATTGCCTTTTCCCCACCCAAGTCAGAGCTTCAAGCATGTACCAGGAAATAATTTCTTTCTACTCACAGCAATGAAGATAAGGTAAAAGGTTAAGTCTCCACATTCTGAAAGGTAGAGCCAAAGGCTACATTGAAATCAGAAATAGGCTAATTTTGTCATGCACTTGGAGCAGACACTGAAGATCACAGTCTGGAATAAGATAATGGTCAAAATGGGACCAACAACCTTCTGGTTGTTAAAATACCTCAACCATCCTCTAACCATTAGCTGGCTGGCTGTGCCATAGTCTCTCCACCCTCCTTCTGGTGAGCTTATACAGTCACATGACTTCAATATCTACTATAGGATGATGTCTTCCATATGTATATTCAAAACCTGACATCATCCCATTAGCTCTTGCTGGGGGAGGGATTCATTTTTCCAGCTATCCGCACGACATTTTGGCATGCATGTCTAATAGGAATCCCAGATTTTATAGGTGCCCCACCTGAGACATCCCAAGGTTGATAATAGCACCACCATCAACCCAGATGCTCAAGTCCAAACCCCAGAACCTAAATTATTTTCTCAATCTCCCATTCCTTACCTCCTGTCCATGACCAAATCTTGTTGACTTGTCCAACAAGATTTGGTATTTGTCTTCCTCTCCTGGTTTCCTCAGCCACCAAGGCACTTCAAGCCACACTGGTCTTTCCACCTAGACCAGCTACAATGGATGGAAAGGGTGTCCACCTTCAACTCTCCCCGACTCCCGTACATTCTTCAAAGCAGCCATAGTCACTGGCTTAACCATTCAGAGGGATCTACTCTATGTTCAGTATCACATATTTGACCTTCAGCCTTGACCTTTTATTTTTCAGCATTCCTGTTGAGGTATTTTTTTAAACTGTGTTATTTTATTGGAATAAATGATACAACTGAAGAAAAAAAAACATGAGTGGAGGTTTCATAAGGACAGGATGTAGAAAATCACCCCCGTGTTCTGTAGGGAAGCCAGCCTAAGGCTCAGTCCCTTTATCACTGTCACTCAGGGTGAACATGCCAAAGAGGGACTCTGCCATCTCATCACACAGAAACCCCATCTGGCTGCCCAGAATCAAGAAACGTTAACATTTCCATATCTAAAAAGCCAGAAGTGTTCAGGTAAACTTGAAGACCCCTTTATTTTAAACCCTCCCTAATCCCATTCACTTCACTTCTTCCCCAGAGGTAACCACTATGATGAATTCCAGACCATGTTTTGTACTGTCCCATGCACTTGGATGCACAGACATCAGGGCCCCAGACAGCCCTCACCACATCATCCCACCCCACTCCACCTGACATGCTTACAGAGTCTTTAAGGGGAAGACTAATTTTGTGTTTTCCAGGGGCCTGTGGAGTACCTATTGCCCTCCAACCATGGAGTTCCTGAGCTGCATGGGGATGGGGTATGTATGGGTGGGTGGAGAGCCCCCTGATACCCACTGTAACTCTGTGCAGGGATTCGCCCTTATTCCTCAAAGGTGAGAGTTTTGCACACACAATCAACCGGACACCTTTATTGCTTCAAGAACCAGACAACTTTATTGGAAACAATGGTAAAATTGAAAGGAAAAAACTTAAGTGAACTTCTGAAACGGCAGTATGCACGTCTGCCTTGTCGCCTGACCCGAGGAAGGCACCCATGGCTGTGGGGACAGTCCCAGCTCAGTTCTCCTTGTCATCGCCACCGCCGCCCAGGGTGAGCTTGTCTAAGAGGTACTCTGCCAGGCCGGTGTCCGGGGCCCCCATCTTGCGCAGGTTGGTGATGTAGTCACTCAGCTCCTTGATGATCTTGACCTGCTCGTGCAGGTAGTGGCTCTCCAGGAAGTCGCAGAGCTCCGCGTCGCCCTTCTCAGTGGCCAGCCGGTGCAGCTCCAGGAGGCTCTGGTTGACGCTCTTCTCCAGGCGACAGGCGCGCTCCATGGCCTGCAGCCCGCCCTCCCAGTCGTCGTGGTCGGGCTTCCTGACGTCGCGAAGGCGGATGCGGCCACCGCGCTGGTTCTGCAGGCCCATCAGCTTCAGGGCATGCTCCCTCTCCTCGTGCGACTTGCGCAGGAAATAGCCGGAGAAGTGCTTCAGGGCCACGTCGTCGCGGTTGAAGTAGAAGGCCATGGAGAGGAACACGTAGGAGACATTGAGCTTCAGATTGATGTGGCTGTTGATGGCGGCCTCACAGTCGAGGTGGTAGTTTTGGCGCACCTGAGAGGGCACAGCAGTGGCCATGGTGGGCAGCGGTGCGGTGAATAGGAAAATGGTGAGACTACGAAGACAGCTCCGAAGCGCAGCAGAGGACAGGATCCAGGCCAGGTATTGGGCAAATGGCAGCGGGTCTGCCCTGGGACCGGAAGTGAGCCCAGGTGACCGTTGGAGGGTGGGGGTGGGGGATGGAGAGTGGAAGTGTAGAGTTCCGTGTGCAACCAGGGTGACTCAGCACTGTCCAGCCTCTGTTGAATTTTTAATTTTGCAATAATATTCTAGTGTCCAAAGACTTTCTCTTGTCCTCTAATTGTTATCCTCTGTAACAGTCTGTTCTCATTTTATAAGCCTATTGTCTTCCTTAGAATTCTGACAATACAAATTTGAAATTTTTTGTGAAGTTCTCTTCTGGTTCCTGTGCTACACGTTTCTTCCCTCGCCCCGTCCCCCTCACCAGTTAGTTCTGTTTGTTCCTTATGACCTCTTCACTTTCCTCAAATATCTTGCAAACCTTTGTCCATTCATCATTGGGAATTAAGGACTCTTTGGATTAGCCTAGGTAATTAGCAGGGATCTGATCTACAGTTGTCATGTCCTTTCACTAATAGGCTTCTCCTGTAAATGGGAGGGTGGAGTGTGTCAATTGGGGAGTGGTCTTATCCTTCTGTGATAATGATTTGAAGCTTGCAAGTAGCATTGGAACTTTCCCAAATGGCAAAAGCATGGCATTTCTCTGGCATTGGAAGCCTTTAGTGGATATCTCTTCTACGTAGATGTGTGTTTCTGTCTTATTTCCCTTTTGCTGTGCAGTTCTGAAGTGTCTCAAACCCTGCTCTAATTTGCGTGCTTTTCCTGGTCAAGTAATTCACCATCTTTGATGTATAGTTTTTGTGGGTCAGTTGTCAGTGGTGCTTACTGCTCAGTGTAAGTGGGGTAGAGGTGGGGCAGAGCAGGGTAAGGGGTAGGCAGATCTGCTCTCAGAGAGTAATTCTTTAATGTCACAGTTGAGGGAGGCCCCTCTATAGTCCTTCCATTTTGTGGACTCTGTACTTGAAGATTTTCCTAATGTGCTCTGATTTTCTAATGCAGGCGTTTCAGGTTCTCTGAATTAACCAATGTGATAGTATCTGCTTTTCCTGTCTTCCAAGAATTCCTCACAATTCCTGGGCTGTTAATGGCATCCTTTCTAGTGTGTGTGTATATAATTTTTGTGTTTAGTCTACCACATGATTCAATTATCCTTTTTATTTTTACTTCTTAGAAATGAAAGTATCTGTTTTCTGAACAGACAATATTTTTACAGATTTGAAAAGTCAAAGAGTTCTCTCTCCAGGCAGTCAGTAAGATAGTATTTGTTATAATCAGGAGGAAAAAGAGGACAAAAAAGACAAAATCACACTCATGTTAATAAAAATTGTATTCACACCTAATGGGGTGCTGCACACCATCTGGGAGATGGGCATGCTTGAAGCTCTGACTTGGGCGGGGCAAAGGCAATATACGTAACCTAACCATTTGTACCCCCATAATATGCTGAAATAAAAAAATTTTAAAAAAGAAAAATTGTAGAGTCAATGTGAAGAAACTTTAGAAACATACTCCTTAGAAACACATTATTTTCAAGTACATATGGAACATTTGCCAAAATATAAATATTCTAAGCCACAACAGAAACCTCAAAAAATATAAAATGATTCATATCATGAAAGATATGTTCTCTGACCACAATGCAATTAAATTGGAAATCATTAACAGAAAGCTGAAAAATGCCCAAATTATAGAAACTAATAATACATTTTTAAATAATCCATGGGTAAAAGAAGATATCAAAGGAAAATTAGAAACTATTTAGAACAAATAAAAATAAAACCACAACATATCAACATTTGTAATATGTAGCTAAAGTATTACTTGAATAGAAATTTATAGCATCAAATTCCTATATTATAAAAGAGGAAAATGCTCAAACACATTATCTAACATTTTTACATCTTTAAAAAGTACAAAAAAAAAAGACCAAAATAAACCCAAGTCAAGCAGAAGGAAGAAAATTATAAAGACAGGAGCAAAAAGAAAAGGTGAAATAGGATAAAAAAGCAAAAACAGAGCAAATCAATGAAATCATGAGAGGTTTTTAGAAAATTAAACAACCAAACAAAAAAAAAAAGGAGATAAGTCCCTGACAGACTAATCAGGAAAGAGAGAAGACACAAATTATGAGCCTCAGGAATAAGAAAAAGGCAATCTTTGAGATCTTGGGTTAGATAAAGATTTCTTAGGGCACCAAAAGCATGATCCATAAAAGAGGAAAATGATAAATTGGATTTCATTAAAATTAAGAACTTCTATTTTTAGAAAGGCACCATAAAGAGAATGAAGAGACAATCCACACACTGGGAGAAAATATTTACAAATCACATATCTAATAACTTGAATGCAGAATACATAAAGAACTCTCAACTCAATAATAAGAAGGGGCCGGGCGTGGTGGCTCACGCCTGTAATCCTAGCATTCTGGGAGGCCGAGGCAGGAGGATCGCTCGAGGTCAGGAGTTCAAGACCAGCCTGAGCAAGAGCCAGACCCTGTCTCTACTCAAAATAGAAAGAAATTAATTGACCAACTAAAAATATATAGAAAAAATTAGCCGGGCATGGTGGCACATGCTTGTAGTCCCAGCTACTCGGGAGGCTGAGGCAGGAGGATCGATTGAGCCCTGCAGTTTGAGGTTGCCGTGAGCTAGGCTGACGCCACGGCACTCTAGCCCAGGCAACAGAGTGAGACTCTGTCTCAAAAAAAAAAAAAAGAAAGAAAGAAAGATAAAGAAGAAAGGGAAAAAAGTAGGTGGAATCATAGCTCACTACAGCCTCAAACTACTGGGTTCAAGCTATCCTTTCACCTCCGCTGGAACTACAGGTGCATGCCACCATGTCCGGCTAGTTTTTTTTCATTTTTTGTAGAGACAGGGTCTCACTATGTTGCTCAGGCTGGTCTCAAACTCCTGGGCTTGAGCAATCCTCTCTCCCCAGCCTCCCAAAGTGCTAGGATTAGAGGTGTGAGCCACCAAGCCCAGCCTTTCAATGTTTTAATTGTGGTGGTAGTTACACAGCTGTATGTTCTTGTCAAAACTCTTGGAACTGAACATCACAAAATGTGAATTTTGTTTGTTGTATGTAAATTATACTTTAATTTCTCAAAAACAAAACAAAACAAAAAACCTCATAGGGATGGAAGAGAAGAAACTTGGGATTTAGTCAGGGAAATACAACACACACACACACACACACACACACACACACACACACACACAACCTAAGAGCATTTACAAAGAAATACTCAAAGGAGTACACATTTATGTACAGTAGTATGAATGGCATCCACAGATGCTCTAGGAAGACATCAAACCAGTGATACCTACTTCTTATAACAAAAATCATAACTGTGCTGAGAACTATTGGTAGTCTGGTTTAATTTTTCCCCAGTTTCTGGATAAATGTGTCATGTGATACAAACTAAAAGGCTTAACTTTTTCCACAACAAAATATGGATAAAGAAAACTTTCAGAATGTATTTGTACTTTTTAAAGCAATATGTATTGACCTCTTGAAATTTATAGTTTATTGTATAAAACATGCTAATTTCAGTTTTAGGGAAAAAAAGAAACAGTGACTAATATTTTCTATTTTGATAACTCTTGTGTAGTCTTTTTGGCCTTATCCTCTTTGTAGCCAGGGAATGATAGAGGAATTTGATGATTGTTTCCCTTTTTGCAAAGGAGTTTATAATATTTTTATGCTTATATTTTGCCCTGCCTGTGTAGAGAAAACGAGGCAATATTTCTTCTAGATAGAAAAATAGTCTGTAGCATAAAAGAAAACCTGAAGATAATTAAATCCATGGTGCCTGTAGCATTTTGAAAAATTCTGGGGTGGCATATTGGCTAAACATGAATTAACCTAAAGGAAATCCTTTATCATGAAAATTATTTTCATTTGCATGACACTCTTGAATATGTAATACTCTATAGGAAATTGTTTTTATGGAGAAACTGTAGAACATTTTGGAGAACAGCCTTGTGCAAAGAATGCCAAATCAGAGACATGCAATGGCACAAGATTTATGGACAATCAAGCCTTATGGAGACTTAAGATTTGAAAAGTCCATTTGGTCACTCTGTAGAGACTTAGGATGGGAAGAACTAATGAGTACCTACCTACCACATGAGGGCACTGAGCTGTGCACAAACTATCTCTTTTCAACTTGAGAACAACAAATCTGCAAAATGGGACCACATATACATATAACATTAGTAGGTATTAGTGGTCCCACTTTACAAATAAGAAAACCAAGACCCAACAAGATAAGTAAATTGCTGAAAGCCACATAACTATTCGGAGAACCAGGAAATGAATCCAAGTCTACCTAATCCAAAATTACTTTCTCACTTAAAGATACAATTTCTGAAGGGAGTATGTAGTTATTAGAACTCAGAGGATTTAGAGCAGCACTGTCCATTAAATATAATGTGAGCCACAATGCAAGCTATAAATGTAATTTTAAATTTTTTATTAATAGCAACATTACAACAGTTGAAAAGAAACAGTTGAAATTAATTTTAATAATACATTTTATTTAACCCTGTATATCTAAAATATTAAAATGTCACCATGTAATTAATATAAAAATTAATGAAATATTTACATTCTTCCTTTTTAAGCTAAGTCTTTGAAAACCAATGTGTATTTTACACTTACACCTGTCAGGAATAAAAATGATTTTCTTCTACCCTCTTAGATTCAGTACCTGGGGGCCAATGAGCAACCCTCATGAAATAAAGTCACATCCAAAGAAAGCCAAAAGAAAGAAAGACTTGAATGAACCCCCTGAGAACTAGCAACGGTTGATAGGACATCAGCTGCAGTGGGGTTCAACCCACATTTTTGTCTTGCCAACTACACAGGGCCCTCAACCTGACAGTTGGCTGGCTATAGACACAAGCCCAACAACCTGAACTCCTTGGCAAGAGGAGCCAAGAGCCAAGCCAAGCCAAACTCTCAGCACACAAAGCAAGACAGAAGGAGAACCTCACATGATTCTCCACCCTTATGACAAAGGACACAAAAGACAGAGACAAAGGAAAACTGAGAGGAAAAAATTCAATAACCAATGAGTACTTAAAACTGCCACCCAAGAGTAATAACCAAAGAACTAGTTACCCCAAGTATTTTATCTTGCTAGTCTAACTTTGGAGAGAAAAGACAAGGAGAGGCTCTTACTGCCTCCATTAAGCTGGACCCCAAGCAGAAATATGTGAAACCAATTGTTAAGGAATGCTTACCCTTACTGGCTTGTTCAGAAGTCCCAAGATCTCAGCTGCAGTCTTTGGCACAAGCAAAGGAGTCCCAAAAAATCTCATCCTTGTCACCAAACTGTCAAAGAGGAAAAAAACTTTCTTCTACCCTCTTAATTTTTGTGCTGGGGGCCTGTAAATTAAACTGAAAAAAGAAAAATTAGCAAGAGAAAAAAAAACCAAATAATTATGTATGTAGGCATGGAAGTTCACAAAGAAATATGATTCAAGGGGGCAGTGAGATTTGAGGCCTTATATATCCTCTTAACAAAGGGTAATAGATTGCTGAGAAGCAACTAGACAAAAGTAAAGGGGTTGGGCTTCTAGGGGCAGTAAATTATGGGCATGTAAATTTATAGGGGAACTAATGAAACATAAAGGTTATTTAGTACGGTTTGTTACGCAAAGTCAAATTGGTGTCTTCTCCATTAATAAGAGTCATCTTCAGTGATTAATAGTCATCATCCTCTTCCTTGTACAGGAGAGGGAGACACCTTTACAAATGTAAATTTGTAACCTTTACAAAGGGAAATTACACCCTTCTTTTACACAGAAAGGAGGAGGACAGAAAGATTTTCCTGTATCTGCTGTTACTCAATTGCCTTCAGCTCAAAACAATTCTTATGCCAAAGTAGCATACTCTGATCCCCTTCATAGCACATTGTAGTTTGGACTAGTAACTTTTCAAGGGCTCAATTGCCACATGTGACTAGCACCTATAGTATTGGACAGAGAGCACTTCTAGAGGCAGACATGGCCCAGAGGACACCTTGGAATAGAGTTGGAGAAGACAAACTGAGGTTAGCACTGGCAAAGCAGAAGCTAGCATCAACTCCAAGGGGCTATTAATATAATCAGAGAATAAGCAAAACATCAGAAGCTTCTGGAGTCTGTAGAATTCAAGGAAATGTTTTATGAGCCATTTTATGACAAAGCTAAGAAGTTGAGGACCCTGAAAAAAGCAGGAGGACAGGAAGTCCACACTTATTGGGGATTGACTTCAAGGAGAGGGCAGTGGGTCAGCTTTAAGGTCCATGCCTGAGCTGGTCATTTGGAATGGAGATCTATGCAGGACTCTTTTCCTAATCCATTATGCCAAAGGACATCAGATCAAAGACATGGTACAGAATAAGTGTTCCTGTTAGGTTCTGGGCAGAAGTGAATTGAAGCAACTACCCAAGTCTTGGTCCTTTAAGAGATTTGTCCCTGCATGGCTTTAACCAGGTGATTGGACAATGGAAGCCAAATCAAAATCATTTTTGCCTAGAAACAATGAGCAAATTGCAAAGGCAACCTATGGAACAGGAGAAAATATTTTCAAATAATACATTTGATAAGGGTTAATATCCAAAATATGTAAGGACCCCCTACAATTCAATTACAAAAAACCAAATAACCCAATTAAAAAAATAGGTAAAGGACCTGAATAGACATTTCTTCAAAAACGACACAAATGGCCAACAGATATATGAAAAGGTACTCAGCATCATTAATCATTAGGGAAATGCAAGACAAAACCAATGGCACATCACCTCACACTCTTTAGGATGGCTAATATCAAAAAGACAAGAAATAACAAATGTTGGCAAGTGCATGGAGAAAAGAGAATCCTGTTACACTGTTGGAAGGTATGTAAATTATTACAACAATTTTGGGAAACAGTATGGAGGTTCCTAAAAAAATGAAAAACAGAACTACCGTATGATTCAGCAATCCCACTTCTGGGTACTTAGTCAAAGGAATTGAAATCAGGATCTTGAAAAGATACCTGAACTGCCATGTTCATTGCAGCATTATTCACAACAGCTAAGATATGGAAACAAATGTCCATCAGTGAATGAATAAATAAAATGTGGTATATACTTATAATAGACTATTATTCACCCTTAAAAACAGAAGGAAATCCTGCCATTTGTGACAACATGGATGGACCTGGAGGACATTATGCTCAGTGAAATAAGCCAAACACAGAAAGACAAATACTGTATGAGCTCACTTATATAGAGAGTCTCAAATAGTCAAACTCATAGAAGCAGAGAGTAGAATGGTGATGCCAGGGTCTAGGGGGAGAGGGAAATGGAGAGGTGATGATAAAAGGACACAAAGTTTCAGTTATATGAGATAAATAATTTCTGGAGATCTGCTATACAGCATAGTGCCTACAACTAATAATACTGTTTTGTATACTTAAAATTTTCTAAGAGGATAGATCATATGTTAATTATTCTTAACACACACACAAAATAAGGGGGTGAGAGGAAACTTTGGGAGGTGATGGATATGTCTGTGGCCTTAATGATGATGATGGCTTCACAGGGGTATACATATCCCCAAACTCATTGAGTTGTATACATAAAATATGTACAGATTGAGTTTTCATGTCATTCATGCAAAAAGAAAAATGGTTAAAAAATAAAATCAGGTCATGGTGTTTTTTTTTTTTTTCACCAGTTACCTTCCCAACCAGTTGAACCTAAGGAAAAAGATGGAAATCTATCCTTCAGGCTAAGATTTCCCTTGAATAACATAATTTCCTCTTTATATCTGGTCTTAATGTTTCTTTTAATTTAATTTGATTTGTATCAAAATGTTCAGAATAAGAGGAACACTATCAGCATGCTTTTACTAGACCCTACTCTTACTCTTTCACTAGGGAGGGTTTATATATTTACACTGCAAATCAGAAAAAGACAGGCATATCCTCCTCTTTTCTAGAGGTACTGTCAATTGTTTTTTCATCAAGCCAAATTCTGCCTAGAATGTGAATTTAAGAGAGAAGTGGTGACAATGGCAGTAGTAATTGTGGTGCTTTGGAGGCCTGCTCACATGGGCAAAAGACAGAGAAAAAGAAAGAAAGAGAAGAGAGAGAGAGAGAGAGAGAGAGAGAGAGAGAGAGAGGCTATATACTACTAGTTGCCCTATTCTTTTCAATGAAATAGAGTCCAGAGAGCTCTGGAGAGCTCCAGTTACTGTTATGAGACCTGTTGAAAAGGCCACAAAATTGAAGTTAACTAGTAAAAATTACTTAGAGTTCTGCCACATATGCCCTGCCTAGCTGGTCCTATATGTTATCCTTTACTTTTGTCAGTTTTATTCTTTCTTTCCTTTATTCTCAGTGTCACACCCTTTCCTTCAGTTTCAGTATCTAGAGATGCAGGAAGTAGAGTGATATTGAGGAAGATGGAAAATCATAAATATTTAGCAATAGAACAACCTAGGTAAGGTACAAAATTTTAAATGGTACAGTGCCAATACTAGACAAGTACTTCACAAGAAAGAACCCTACAAATCATTATTGCCTATGAATATATTAAATGCAAAATCCTTCAACAAAATACTAGCAAACTGAATCCAGCAACATATAAAAAGTGTGAAATCTCATGATTGATTGGGATTTATCTCAGGAATGCAAGGATGAATTAACATCAGAAAATCAATAAATGTAATTCATGTTAGAAAAATGAAGGACAAAATACCTATGATTTTCTTAATACATGGGGAAGGCAAAAGGCAACAGCCTTTCATGATTAAAAAAACCCACTCAAAAAACTAATACAAAGGAACTTCCTCAACCTGATAAAGGGTACATCTGTGAAAACCCCACAGCTGACATTATACTTAATAGGGGAAAACAATGCTTCTCTTCTAAAATCAGAAACAAGAAAAGGATCTCTTTTCTTACCACTTCCATTCAACATTTTACCAGGGGTTCAAGTCAGGGCAAATAGGCAAGAAAAAGAAACAAAAGACACTCAGTTTTAAAAGGAAGCAGTCAACTTATCTCTATTTGTGGATGACATATTCTTGTATATAGAACATTCCAGGGAATCTACTAAAAAACTATTAAAATTGATAAATTATTTCAACACAACTGCAGTATTCAAGATCAATATACCAAACCAATTATATTTCTATTCCTCAGCAATGAGCAACCTGAAAAAAAATTTTTTTAATTAAATTACCATAGTGTCAAACTAAAAAAAAAAAAAAAAACTTAGAAATAAATTGAAGAAAAGAAGGACAAAATGTGTACACTAAAAACTACAAAATATTTTCAAAAGTCATTAAAGAATACCTAAACAAATGTAAAAACATTCCATGGTCATTGATATGAAGACTTAATCTTGGGAATACTCTACTCCCAAGATTAATCTACAGATTCAATGCAATCCCTATCAACATCCTAGCTGCTTTTTGCAGAATTTGACATCCTGATCCTAAAATTCATATGGAAATATAAGGAATGCAGAGTACTCAAAACAATCTTGAAAAGGAGGAACAAATTTGGAGGATTCAAACTTCTCAATTTCAGTACTTACTATTAATACAAAGTTACAGTAATCAAGAAAGTGCGATGCTAGCATAGTCATATAAATCAAGTGAATAGTATTGAGAGTCCAAAAATAAACCCTTACTTTTATGATCAATTGATTTTCAACAACAATTCAATGAGGAAAAGGGTCTTTCCAACAAATAGTGTTGAAACACCTGGAAAGAATAAAATTGGACCTCTGCCTCACACCTTACACAAAATTGACTCAAAATGGATCACAGACCTAAATATACAAGCTAAAACTATGAAACTCTTAGAAGAAAACATAGGAGTAAATCCTCATGATTTGGGTTAAGAAATGGTTTCTTAGATACCAAAAGCACAAGTGGCAAAACAAAATATAAATTCATCAAAACTAGAAACATTTGTGCTGCAAATAATACCATCAAGAAAGTTAAAGATGGTACAATGGTAGAAAATAATTTAAATCATACATGTGACTTATTTCCAAAATGTGTACAAAAAAACCTCTTACAACTTAATAGTTAAAAGATAATTTTAAATGGGCAAAGAATTAAAATAGACATTTCTTCAAAGAAGATATAAAGTGGCAAATAGCCATATAAAAATATGCTCAGCATCATTAGTCATAGGGAAATGCAAATCAGAACCACAAAAAGACACACTTTTGCTCACACTAAGATGGCTATGAAATGAACTGAATGTTTGCCTCCCCCCAAAATTCATACGTTGAAATCCTAACCTCCAAGTTGATAATATTAGGAGGTGGGGCCTTTGGGAGGTGATTAGGTCGTGAAGGCAGAACCCTCATGAATGACATTGTGTCCTTATAAAGGAGACCCCAGAGAACTCCCTCACCCCTTCCACCATGTGAGAACACAGTGAGAAGTTGCCATCTATGAACCAAGAAGGAGGCATTCTCCAGACACCAAATCTGCTGGCACCTGATCTTGGACTTCCAGACTCCAGAACTCCAAGAAATAAATTTCTGTTTTTTATAAGCATCCCAGTCTATGGTATTCTGTTGTAGCAGCCTGAATGAACTAAGGCTACAATAAAAAAGACAGACAAGAAAACCTGTGAGTGAAAATGCAGAGTAATTGGAACCCTCATACATTGCTGGTGGGAATGTAAAATTGTGCAGCCACAAAAACTGTTCATAAATGTTTATAGCATCCTTGTTCATAATAGCACAAAATTAGAAACTAATTGTCCATCAACTGATGAATACATCAACAAAATGTGATATAATCACACAATGGAAAATTATTTGGCAATAAAAAGGAATGAAGTACTGATACATACTGAATCATGGGTGAACCTTGAAAAAATATGCAAAAGTAAGAGAAGCAAAAGAAGTAAATTCATAAAATTTATTTATAAAAAACTATTAAATTTATTAAAAAACATTTTGTAGATCAATTTGTATTAAATTGGAGCCACATGAACTATTTTTTAAGTTGTATATAACTCACACACAGAAAACAATAAAAAACAACAAATTTGTCATTAAGTTAGAAAAGGATCGTTTTGTTTTTGAAGTTTTCAATCTATTTTCATTTTTACTTTTATTTTATTTATTTATTTATTTTTTCGGAGACAGAGTCGCACTCTGTTGCCCGGGCTAGAGTGCTGTGGCGTCAGCCTAGCTCACAGCAACCTCAAACTCCTGAGCTCAAGCGATCCTTCTGCCTCAGCCTCCCAAGTAGCTGGGACTACAGGCATGCGCCACCATGCCCGGCTAATTTTTTCTATATATATTTTTAGTTGGCCAATAAATTTCTTTCTATTTTTTTTTTTGGTGTTGTTGTTATTAGTAGAGATGGGGGTCTCACTCTTGCTCAGGCTGGTTTCGAACTCCTAACCTTGAGCGATCCTCCCGCCTCAGCCTCCCAAAGTGCTAGGATTACAAGCATGAGCCACCACGCCCGGCCCTATTTTCATAATAAAATACCGTGGCGCCAAGGAAATTTTTTTTCTAGTGGGGCAGTCAATGTGTGAAAAGAGCCAAATTTATAGAGAAAGGAGGTAGATTAGTAGTTGCCTAGAGCTGGGGTCAGGGAGGGACTGGGGAATGACTGTTAATGGGTACAGGGTTGCTTTTTTGGGGTGATGAGAACATGTTCTAAAAATAGATTTTGATGATAGTTTCATAACTGTGAATATACTGAAAACCACTGAATTTTCCACTTTAAATGGGTAAATTTTATTAGTGTTATTTAAATTATATCTCATATAAATATTTTTAAAGTTAAAAATGTAATTTCTCTCTCATCTTATTGAAACATAAATTCCTAATATGACACTTTGACTATTCCAAGTCTTTTGGCATGGTCAGAGGTTTGGTTTTTTATTAGGTACATTGAAGCTACTGCATCTTCTTTGCTGGCCATCTCCAGATTTACTAAAAAGAAGCCTTTGACATACATGTCTGATAAACTCAACTTTTGTATTTTTTTTTAGTTAATCCTTTTTTCCTTACCATTAAGAAAGAGGCTGTTTTATAATGGCTACTTTTTTTTTTCAGTCTACAAAATCCTGTTGCTTGCTACTTACATACCTTAAATACAGATATTGTATCATGCTCATTCTACTAGCTGGTAGATGATAAATTTCCTTTTGGGGTAAGCTATACCTACTGTGCATAAAAGAGTTAACATAGAAAGCCTGAGACTACTATCTTTAGAAAGTCTTCCTTGCAAAGTTGGACTTTGGCTGTCACCTTCAATTTTGGAATTATTCCCACCATTCCCTAACTCATAAGAATGTCTCACTGTGCCTTGACTGTGAGAACAATTATGGTTTATGCTGAGCACCTGCTTTCCTTCTATGTGTCTGGAGCTTGGTACTTGCTAAGCAGAGGATGCCTACATGTTCAGCCTCCAGTACAAATCTTGGGCACTGAGCCTCCAAAGAGCTTCTCTAGTAAACAACATTTTATTATATATGCATTGTCTCAGCTGGTTGCTGTAAGAAGTAAGTGTGATCTGTGGGAATTCACTGGGAGAGGACATTTGTAAGCTTGAATCTGGAATCTTCCTGGCATTATCCCATCTCTTCCTTTTGCTGATTTTGCTTTGTAGCCTTTCACTGTAGTAAATCATAGCTTTAAGTACGAATATATGCTATGTCCTGTGAGTCCTCCTTGTGAATCATCAAACCCAGCATGGTCCTGGAGACCCTTGACACTGTGGTAGCAGCAGTAAGATTTGCTGGAATGACCCTAACTCACTGAAATATGGCAAAAACATTGTTTGGTAATTGGAGGGATGAAGAAGTAGGAAACGACAAAACTTTGGTGTCTGGGTGGCTATGGAGTCATTCTGTAGTGAGAAGGCAAAGTTAACCTGGAATTTGAAAATGATAGATCCACTTCCAGGACAGTTGGCTTGCTAGATCCCCTGGCTGCTTTTGGCTAAATAAGGAAAAAAGTGTAAAAGGTCTTTGATGTTAGGATTTCCTCCAGGCTGCAGAAAAAAAGGGCCCCCAAATTCCCAAAGGTGAGCTCCGGAAAGTCAAAATTGTTAAAAATCTGCAATGTTCTCTCCTCCAAGTGGGAGGGAAAATGGTTAAATTAAGTTCCCAGAACTGGAGCAAAGATTTAGATAAACCAGAGGGGGAAAAGGAGTGAGGGGCACACTAGCTATTTTTTTTTTTTTTGGCCTAGCTGCTATGCAGCAGCATATTCACCCCCTTGAATTCCAGCCTGGATCTCAGGAATCTGTAATGTTAAACCCTGTAAATCTGAACTTCCTGCTAGGGGTTTGAGTGAATTTGCAATGAGAAAAAAAGGGAGGATTTTTAAATACGTGTTTGTATTTTGTGGCTATTGCACCTGGGTGTATGGTAAAAAATGATGTAAAATGTTATTTGCTTGTAATTTCATAAATGCTACAAGGATCATCCCAATCAGGGAAAGTTAAAAAAAAAGTGTTAGTGGAACACAACTTCCTTTCCTTTTGCCATCAGTGGGCAGATTAGAATTCAGATTCTTTGAGTATTGGAAACAGTAAGTCTTCCTAAGTAATGATTTTTGCCTATTGGAGTCTCTGGAAAAAAGAGAAACAAGGGAAGCAATCTCCAGATGGAGATGGACTTTTAGAGTTTAAAAAGCAGTTTTTAGTTGTTAATGAGCTCTTATGAAAACAAATGTCTGACCTGTAGAGACTGATGATTTTCCAGCCTGATGAGCATATTTTTGAGTGAGTCAATTTCAACTCTAAGACTGATCAGGCAAAAAGGGCTTACGAAAAGTTTGCTTGTCGCTTAGATTTGGAACAAGGCTCTCAGTCTGGCCTTGTAACATCTAGGCTTTTTTTTTTCTTTTCTTTTCTTTTGTTTTTTTTTTTAGAATTCTGAATTCACAGATCCTAATTGCCTATACCTGGCTATAAGCTGAAACCTTATACTATCTGCTATGGGCTATTTCAGCCTCAGCACTAGCTGTGTAGAATTAAAATCTGCCAAAGTTGCTCCACTCAATGAACTGAAGTCAGAACCTGGAACTTTATTGGGAGTTTAGGATACTCCTCTGTGGATCCTAAGTTAAAAAAATATCATGGATGTTGCTGGACTGTCTGGGTCACACAAAAATGCCCATAGGAAAGAGCTTGTCTGATAGGACTATCTAAAATCCAGTTGATTAAGTCTATATTTCTAGTAAGAGACTAATTTCATTCCTAACTGATGATTCCTACTGAAAGTTGCAAGTTAAGAGAGGATTTATCACATACTCTGTGAACCCTCTGCCCACTTTTGACAGATTGGACACTTAGCCCCTTCTCAGGAATGTCTTACTGATGTTGCCAGTTCATATTTCATGTTCCTATTGCAAAAGTGAACTTATAGCCTTAGTCCACTTCCTTCACCTTTCTCTTGGTACACACACATTGGTAAGGCAATTTGATTATTAAATGCAATACAGCTGTCTGCAGAAAGGGATTATTCTTCTCTAGATTACTCATAGGATAAATCATCAGGAGGAAAGAGGTTACTTAAATCCATTCTGAAATTTTTTTAAAAAAATCAGAATTTCATCCTGATCAAATCTTGACCATGATGTATCTTTCTAGTTAAAGATAAGTTGTGTAAATTCTTTTCTTAATTAAAATGCTTTCGTCTCCTGTTGCATACAACCATTCTAGATGATAGGTTTGGGTAAGAATAGAGGATGATTGAAAAAATGTAAAGTTATAATTGCTGAATGGAACACACTGACTTTGTAATGATGGAGAAAAACGAAACCCTGACACCTGGGGTGGCAGAGGAGAGAGACTAGGGCATTAATGATCTTTGATTTTCAGAATTATTCCTAGAAGCTTCCCCTCTTTCTAAGGGAAAATGCCTTAGAAAGAGGGGAAGTGTCTATGCCACTTTTCAAAATTCTGCAGGCTCTTTGAATTCAACCTGACTGCTGAGCCTAAATCACATCTGACAGCATTGACTATGAAACAGCAGAGGATGGCCGTGGCTCCTGCATTTTCCATACAGAATACTTCCAGGTGTTGTCCACAAACATAAAGAAGATAAACAGGTGTTATTGACAAACACAACCGTTTAGAAGTATGTTAGTTTGTTAGAACTGCCATCACAAAATAACACAGGCTGGGTGGCTTAAACAACACAAATTTATTTTCTCACAGTTCTGAAGGCTGGGAGTCCAAGATCAAGGTGTTAGCAGGTTTGATTTTACCTGAAGCCTCTCTTCTTGGCTTGCAGAGGGCTGTCTTCTCACTGTGTTCTCACGTGGTCTTTCCTCTGTGCACGCACGTCCCTTGGTGTCTCTTTGTGCATCCAAATTTTCACTTCTTATAAGGATACCAGCCAGATTAGATCAGAATCCACCCAAACAGCCTCATTTTATCATAATTACCTCTACAAAACACCTATCTCCAAATACAGTCACACTGTGAGGTACTGGGGATTATGGCTTCAACATATGAGTTTTGGGGGTACATAATTCAGCCCATAACAGGAAGTGACTGCTTCAAGCAGTCCCTCTGAAATGAAGTAATGAACTGATTTAATTGGATTGGACTGGAAATAGGGCTGGAAGTCTCATGGTAGGAATCCATACTGCTGGCAGATCTCTTAACTTGTACCCCTAGACATCTGAATGTCCTGCCTGGGGTGCCCTAGAAATCATAAACTGTATGGTTCCAGAGGTACTATATATGCCATCTGAAATTGTACTTCTTTCATGTGTACCTTGACTATCCTGACACTGCCTCAACCCTGGAAGGCATTCAGATCAGCTTTTGTCGGGAGCCATGAGGCCTTGGCCATAGTTTTGCTTTGCCTGAGCCTTACCCTTCCCCCCTCTTAGCTGAAGTTAAGTTTCTGTTTCCCAGGAATGGTGAGGTTCGCTTTACCGCCAGTGACCTCATATGCATATCATGCTGCTGAGTGGTCAGTTCTTTTTTATTTCTAATTTGCATTGTGATTGGGCGTTCCCCTCTCACTTGTCTATAAAAGCTGAAACCTCATGCTCAATAAACGAGACTCGATCAGAATACTGTCTTGTCTCCATCTCTCGTGTCTCTTGTCCCATTCAACTCCCACTCCCTCCTCCAGGTTCTGCGAATAACGTACCCGCGGGTCGGGACAAGCTTTCACTTTCTGGCCAGAGATGTGCTGTGTGTGACTTGATGCCTCTGGCCAGCAAAAAAAGGCTAGTACAGAAACTTGCGGCCCATCTATTTGCCCCACAAGCCATTAAGTGGGCCTGGTGCCCCCTGTTTCCAGTCCACCATGCTGTGAATAGACTGCTACAGCTCGCTGACAATTGCCAAGGGTCAAGAGAAGACATGAAGCAAACCTGCATATATGTTTGTACTATAGATGAAGAGCAAAAATAGCTTACTATCCCAACACCAACATTTTACACCAACTGATCCTCACAAAGGATACTTACCCTTCAAATCAAAATTTCCACAGAATAGCTATGCAAAATATGTAAATGTCCCCAGTGTACATGCTAAGCCAAGCTGAAAGCTTTGTGCCTGAATCTTTCTTTTGTTGCAACAAAAAGAGAAACATGCCTTCTCATCCAGCCTTTCATACAATGACAGAAGTTGCTTGAAGCAGCAGGCATCCCAGTGAAAACACAAGAGACGTAGATACTAACCAAAACTTTCTGGAAGACAAAGAGAAAGACTTTTCCCAAAGTATGAACATCTGAGACAATATGCCAAAGGAGCATCTGTGAGGATCCTGTTGCCATTTCTTTCCTCTCACGCTAAGATGGAAATATAGCCCTTGATGCTACTGTGTCATGAAGATGTAGAAAAGCGATCCCACTTCTCAGTCAGGAAAAAAAAATAATAAACCTAAAAAATCCAGGCAAGAAAGAAATTAAGAAACAATCATTTTAAATGCTCATGGCACTCCACATTTTCTACAGTAGTAATTTTCCTCATTGTTCTAAATAAGGACAAAGGTAGTATGGATACCCTGGTTTCCTGCAATAAAAGCTTTGCTTCTGTGAAGGTTCATGTAAAAGGCAGTTTCTGCTTTTGTCTTATAGTCATTCAACTGTAAAAATCCTCTTGCCATTTTCCTATAGTAGGAATCTGTAACCACTGACTACAACTGAACACTGCAATATTTTCCTAGGGCTTTTCAGTTGAAGATTCACATTTTCTTCACTCTTGCACATTCCTGGGCCCAGACACTCATGTTTACTGTAAATTTCTTCAAAGCACAGTAAAGAGTTCCCTTTAGGGCCAAGAAGAAAATGTTTTCACTTTGGTTTAGAAGAGCGTTCTATACACACACACACACACACACACACACACACACACACACACAAACGTGTGGGTTGCATAAGTAATAATTTACAGAATTTGATATAGTTTCATTCAGTTAACAAATATTTATTGTACACATTCTAGTAGAGCAACAAGCAGTGAACTCTAAGCATAATGACATGGTTATGTTTAATATATTTAGCACCTATCTATCTATTGATCAATCTACCTACCTAAGATTGTGAAAAAAGATTGTGCTTTAGTAAATACAATTAAACTACAGTAAGAAGTTTCAGAAGCATGTATAAAAATAGGCTGCATATTTAAAAGGATGGACAAGGAGGGCCTTATGAAGAAAGTGCATTTTGAGAAAAGCCTTTCCAAAGGTGAAGAAGCAAGTGATGTGGATGTCTGGAGGACGAGGGCTCCAGACAGATGGAATCACCAGTGCAGAGGCCAGGGTATGTCGGAATTGGCTGAGGAACAGCAGGGAGGCCATGTGGCTGGAGCTAAGGGCATGTGTGTGGGAGGGGTAGGGCGCGGGCCTTGGTACAGGAGTCAGAGCAGGGCCGATCCAGGTTTCACAGGGCCTGAAGCTTATACCATTTCAGGATTCTCTTTAAGAGAAAGAATTAAAATGTGCAAATACAAGATTAGGTGCACATTTGAATATTTATGTAGAATGACAAAAGATATCACAGCAAATTACTTTATAAAGCTGACAAGTATCATGAACATCAAGTCCTGAAGTAAGGTGTAGTATTTAATTGGAAACGCTGCATTTTCATGTATGCTCCTGATCAGAGAGAAATTCTGTTTAGGTAAGCATTGATGTGAGGCTACCACTCTGTTTATAATTTTTTTTAGATTTGGCTTTTGTTTTTCTCCATAAAAATTAATTTTCTTTTTCTATGATTTATTTATTTATTTATTTTTACTTCAGGAAATTATGGGGGTACAAACATTTTGGTTACATGTTATGACTTTGCCACATCCCAACCATGATTTGAGACATCATCTTTCCCCACCTACAATGCTCACCGCGTCCATTAGTTGTGAGTTTACCCACCCCAAGCCTCCTACCTCCAAAGAATATTACTACTGTGTGAGCATCTTAGTGTTGATCAGTCAGTACCAATTTGATGGTGAGTACATGTGGTACTTATTCTTCCATTCTTGTGATATGTCACTTCGGAGAATGGGCTCAAGCTCTATCCAGGAAAATATAAGAGGTGCTAGATCACCATCGTTTCTTATAATTGAATAATATTCTCCTGTATACATATCCCAAATTTGAAGAATCCCCTCATGACTTGACGGGCACTTGGGTTGTTTCCACATCCTTGCTGTAGTGAATTGTGCTTTCTTACTTCCAGAGTTATAAGATTATTTGCAGCCAATAAGTTTGTGGCAATTTGTTCAATAGCAATGAGAAACTAATAGAATTGTCCTGATATAAAGTTCCAGAAGCATTATTACTAAATTTCTTATTATTTTGTTGAATCCAAGAACAGGTTTTATTTTTCTTCCCAGGTTTAATCAATGTTCCAAAATAGATTAATTTTAAAATACTGCTCTAAGAATAAAAAGTGTTAATATTAAAAACTATGGTAGTTGATGCTTATGATGAACCTAGTGAGTAAATGAAGGAGCCATGTGATCGCTTTACAATGTGGT
>CAUYRT010038193.1:0-20669 GCA_963574885.1 Lepilemur ruficaudatus | reverse complement strand
GTAAGTCTTCATGAGAACTACTGAGGCCCTTAGAGCCAGTCCCCGGCACAGAGTAAGGGTGATATATAGGGACTTGTGATTCTCAACAGCTCCCAGGAGCTGGGACTGGCGCTTAGGCCCGCCAGCCTCCCCACCGGGGATTGTCTCATCGTGGGGGTCTCGGTAACCCACAAAAGGCCTGGGTCACTTGGGCAGGGGAGGCCTCTGCACCTGGGGCTGGACTCTGCCCGACTGGGCGGGTCTCTCTGGCAGCCCCTGGGAGGGCCGGACTTGCGGGGGTGGCCACTTGGGCAGGGGCTGGGCCATCCCGGAAGGGCAGAGCTGTAATGGCCTTGGCTGGGCGGCCTAGCCTCCATGCCTGACTTGTCTGGGCCATAAAAACCTACAGCCACAATAAAGCGGAAGACATTAGCAAGGAGTTGAATCAATCCCCTTACAGCCCACACTCCTGGCTTCCAGGGAGGGTAGCAGAAGGGGGACATCTGGCCACACTAGAGAGTGAGGCCTGCGCAGGTCTCTGCATCCCTCCCCCAGCACCTCTGGCCCTGGAAGCGCAGGCTTACAGACACAGCCTGCTCCGTGGCCTTCCCCAGATGGGAAGAGGGCCGTCGGGGAAGCAGCATCTGGCATTCACAGACAGGACAGGCTCCACAAGTTCCACTAGCCCTCCACCACAAGGAAATCCCATGAGAAACCGACGCCTGGCCTTTGAAGCCAGTCCCCAGAACCCAATAAGGGTGATACATAAGGACTTGTGATTCGCAGTAGCTCCCAGGAGCTGGGATTGGCACCCAGGCCCACCTGCCTCCCCACTGGGGACTGTCACCCGTCATGGGGGTCTGGGTAACCCACATAAGGCCTGCGTCCCCAGTGGGGAGGGGCGATCAGGAACTGCTCGGCACATTCAGGCTGTGCCTCTCTGTCACTCACCTCCGAGATGGCTCTAATTATCCTCATTTTATAGAAAACCGATGATCAGAGAAGCCCAAAGAGCAGGTCCACATGCACCCAGGGTTCAAACACAGGTCATGTGGAGTCTCAGAGCCTACATCAGGATTCCAGAAACCTCACCACCATGGGACCTAAGCCCACCACTGTGGGACCCACCCCTGTCTGAGCCTCAGCTTTAGATTCCAGCCTGGGGGCCTCTGACTGGTCCGGCGGGGTCAGCGGGCCGGCCGGGGGCCTGGGTGTCTGCACCCGTGCAGGCTGTGGCATGCCATGAGCTCGCTCATCCCTGACCAGCTCAGGTTGCTGCTGCGGAGAGGAGCAGAGACTCCCTCAGCACCTACAAAGGGGCTTTATTACCTTGTTCCCCGGATTCCCAGGGCTAGAGTGGGCTGACCGGCTGGTAGGAGCCGGGAAGCCCCAGCCCTGGTCTGTCTGCCCTCTCCTCTCCTCAGCCAGTAATGAGTGCGAGAGCACAGGGGAAGGAATAAGGGAAGATGGGAGGTGGGATGTGGGGGAGAAAGGAGGGAGGGGAGGGAGGAGGGGTTGCAGGGGAGGAAGGAGGAAGGGCGAGCCCGTCTGGTTTCTAGTGCCCTGCTTCCTCCTCCCTCCAGGGAGAGACTTTGCCCAAGACCCTCTCCTCTCCACTCTGAGGAGCCTCAGTCTCCCTCATCTGTGAAATGGGAATATGTGGCCCCCACTCAGGGATGTTTGAGGAGCAGGGAGCAGGTGTCTTATTCCCTTCCTGTTCCTGAGGGCAGGGTGGGGCCAGGCTTTCCCTGAACCAGAGCAGGGTGTGTTTTGTCCTCAGTGGCTTCTAACGGCCTTTCCAGTGGGCATCTCTCAGGTCTCTAGGGAGGAGGGAGCTGCTGGGCCGAGGGCCCCCAGAGCAGTGCCCTCCCACGCCCCGGCCGCAAGCTGGGAGAGGGGGGCTGCCCTCCTGGGTGTCTGGGGGCCGCTCACTTCCTCTCCCACCTCACCCCTGTCTGCAGGTTAAGTGGTGCCCAGCCTGTGCCCACTTCAGAGAACACAGTCCATGAGCCCAAGTTCCTCCGTGTTGCTTTGAGGTACGACCTGGAGCTGGCGCCTGGGGCCCCCCTGCCTGGGCTTCTGGGGCTCCCAGGGAATGGGGTACAGGCCGGCACTGGGCCAAGGTCTCCTGGACTGCAGACACCCAGGCCTGGGCTTGATCTTGATTTCCACAGTCCTCTTAGTCTGCAGACCACCATCCTCCAGGATCAGTCGGGTTCCCGCTGACCCCCACCTCTGCCTCTGCAGGCCCCTCTCTGTCTCCGGCTCTCCTTTCTGTTCCGGCTGCATCTCTGCATCACCACTCCCTCCCCCGCCATATCTCTCTGGGCCATCACTCCAACCCCCTTCCTGCCTCACACTCTGGTCCCCACCCCCACCCCGTCGTCTCACAGGGACACCTGCGAAGAATTAGGAGCCGGACAGCGAGCATCGGCCGGAGTGGCAGGGATGATTTATGTCTCCGTGGGAGATTGTGCAGGTTTTCTTAATTATTTCACCCAATAGCACATGTCCTGGGGCTCTTGGGGCTTTTCTTGGACTTTCTCTCTTCTCCAAGTCCGGACTCTCACCTGAGCTGGACAGTTTGTTTTCACTTTTAGAGCAGCTCTCAGGCCCCCAGAGGCAGTCCTGGCCCCCCAACCCCGAAAGCTTCCAGAGAGCATCTGCGGCTGGCCAGCGAGCCCTGGGAACCGGCCTCCCCGCCCGCTCCCCTCCTTCCCCTGGGTGGGGCTGCCGGAGCTCCCAGAGTCCCCTTACCCCGTGCGGCTGCAGACCCCCAGGTGGAGGGGCTCGGAGCCAGACCTCCGGAAAGGAATGCAGCACCAAACATTACCCTAGAGGACCACCAATAACACTTGCTCTCAGCCCAGCCTTTGGATGGTGCTTTCTATTTAGGCCAACTCCCCTGGGTGTCGTGGTCACAGGGGCCTGAAACACTGTTGTCACCTTGCACAAGCTGCCGGCCAAGCTTTTGCCTCCTTCTCTGTAAAACGATGGTAACAAAGGTACCAGCTTCTCAGAATGGTTGCTGCATCTAGAACACTTCACTGCAGGGCGAGCACCATGTAACACCCCCACGTGGATTAGCTCCTTCTTCCCCACGGAGACCTTGGTGGGGGAAGGACTTGTACGTCCATTTCATGGATTGAGAGACTGAGGCTTAGAGATGTAAAATTATTTTCCTAGGGCCCGAGAGTCACTGGAGAAGGTGGCAGAACCCAAACCCCCAGCAAGGCTGTTTTTTCATTATTCCACGTGCAGGAGGCCCCTGATGTCTTCCACTCTTGCCCATCCCGAGACATTTTCCACCCCCGTGGACCTGCGCCGCACAGGCCCCCAGCACACACAGGAGGAGGGAGCCTGGCTGCCCTGGCAGTTCTGCTTGCGGTTAAAATAGGGGGAGCTCACATTTCAGCTCTTTCTGGCTTGGAAAAGACCATTGGAAAAAATAACCCTCCCCACCCCCAAGTGACGTGTGTTCACAGCTTGTCAGTCCTGGCAGGCCTGAGAGCTCCCTGGAGGCAGCGGGGGGAGCTGGGCTGTGGGCGGCAACCGTGCTGTGGAGTTTTCGGAGTCCAGCTCTGGGTACAAGCCCCTTGTCCTGCAGGGTTCAGAGGGCCTCAGGGTCTGGGACTGGGTGCTCACAGGGCCCCAGGAAATATCAGTGAGTCTCATGCACAGTGTGAGGCTGATAAATGTTGGTAGAACTGCAGAACAGCGGAGCCAGGGGCTGTGCAAACAAGAATGAGATTCTCTCAATTGACAGGCCCCTGACTGAGGGTTGTAGGTGAGCGGAAGAGCCCCATGTCACGGAACAGCCCCAGGAAAGCGCCATTCTTTATACTGGCCAAGCGGACACTGAGGAAAAGGAGGCCTAACCTAGGATGCTAGGTTAGCCAGAAACTGTAAGGTTCAAATAATAGAAACGCAAGTCCAACTCTCTCAGGCAAAAAGGGAGCACATTGATTGATGTACTGGAAAAGTATAAGGAATAGCTTCAGGTATAGCTGGATCCAGGCGCTCTAATGTCATCAAGGAGCTATCTCATTCTCTCGCTCAGCTTTCTTTGGCTTGGCTTCACTCTCTGGCAGATTATTCCAAGGAGCAGCCCTTGAGCAGTTCCAGGGCTACATCATGGACTGCAAACAAGCCCGGAGGCTGATGCTTACTGAGCAGATTGGGCCATGTGCTCACATCCAAATTAATCATATCAGTCGGGGAGTGGACTGATTGTTTCAGCTTAGCTCACACCCTTCCTCTGGTGTGGAGGCAGCAGCGCGGGGCTACAAAGCCACAGGATGGAGTGTAGTTGTGGTGTGGTTGGCACAAGGAAAAGCAGCAGCTGATATCAGGAAAGGGGAGTAAACACAGGGCTGGGTCCACCTTGACCAGGCCATGTCAACACCCTCTGCCTCCATTTCCTCAGAAACAAGAGAGGGGCTGTAAGGCCCACTTGCCCAGGTGGGCTCCACATCTAAGCCCCCATGGCCTGGTGATCTTGACATTTGCAAAAGCACCAACCCCAGGCCAGGTGTAAGCTGTAAGGACTCGGGGGTGATGGGAAGACCCGAGGCAGGCCCCCAGATCTGCCCCACACGCTTCAAGTTCAGTGAGCAAAATGGAAAATGCACCAAAATAAAGACTGAAGCCCCTCCCCACACTTTGTGCTGCCTGGGCCACCCTGGCCTGCTGTCAGCTCCTCCTCCTGCCCAGGGGACTTCAGCCAGGCTGTGCCCCAGGGTGGAGGCCCTTCCACATCAGGCGCCATGGCCCCTGCCTGCCTCATCCCTTGGAATCCGCCCAAAGCCCGTCCTCGGAGCCTTCTGTGGGGCTCCAGGTGGTTGCAGGCCTGGCTGAGGGACACAGCCTTTTCACCACATATGAGGAAGATGACTTGTTCACATTCTGTCTGCTAGCCCGGGGGAGCAGGGACAGTCCTCCACCCCTCGGGGCTCTCATCAGGAAGGTGCCAGGGAGGCGCTGCTGGTGAGACAGGAGGAGCCACCACAGTAAGCTCACCTTTTCGATCATTCCACTGTGCCCGGCGGCAACACCACCCTTCCAGCCAGACTCAAGGCCAGGCTGACAATCTCAGGGAAAGGGGGACCCAGAAGAGCCCAGGAAGGCCCAGCAGGGAAGCCTCAATCTGCGGGCTCTCGGAAGCACGCACAGAGACGGCAGCTTTGAGAGAGCCAAGGTGCTCAGCACGGTGGGAGAAGACTCTGGTATAGGCCCCAGTGAAGGCGGGAAGAGTGTGGATGGCATCGCAGGCGGTTCCTGCTGACTGAGTGGCCCCACAAACAGCTCCTGCACTGTGAGCGACTCACCCCACTTCCCAGGGGTCAGGGAGAGGCCCCCCACCGTGCGCTGAGGGATGCCGAGGCAGGGGAACTCGTGCCCACCTTCCATCTGGAACTCCGGGGGCAACAGCCTCCCTCAGTGGCCTGGCCTGGCTGGTGGCCGTCTAGAGAGACACGGCGCTGGAGGAGGTTGGGACACAGGTGAGGAGACACGCACCCTTTGCAGAGTCAGGGAGGCCCAAGGGCAGCCACAGCTTTCTGGGGCTCCCAGCAGGGGCGTGGCAGGCACAGTTCAGCGGGGATGTGCAGAGGGAAGGAAGCCAGCAGGCCTGCCGCCCAGATGAACCCTGCCCCCTGCCAGGATGTCGCCAAAGCCACCCACCAGCATTGGACTTACCTGGCGATAAAGGCAGAAGGAAAGAGAGAGAGACCCCAGAACTCATCGGACGGTCCAGCATTCACAGGTCAGGGAATCCAAGTGCTGGGGCTGCTATTTGGGGCTGTTGACCTGCGTGTCTGTCCCTCTGCCAATACCGCACTGTCTTGGTCACCATAGCCTTGTAGTAAGTCCTAGTACTGGGTGTGTGGTCCCTTCCACTTCATTCCTACTTGTCAAGGATTGTTTTCCACGTAAACTGTAGAATAAGCTTGTCTGTGTCTACAGAAACCTTGCAGAGATTTAATAGGAACGGCGCTAAAATTGTCACCAGTTTGGGTGGGATGGACATCTTTACCATGCTGAGTCTTCCGACCCGTGGTCACCAGTGTCTCTCCAGTCATGTAGGTCCTCTTCGATTGCCTTGATAAGCAGTTTTTAATTTTCATCATAGCCTCTTCTTTTATTTTTTAAATCCAAGAAAAGATACACATGGAGTTTCCAGGGTCACCGTGACTTTCTTGCGTTGTCCTTTTTCTCGCTGTCTTGCTGCAGTCAGCACGCCATCCCACCAAGGAAGTTTCCCTGAGCTCTGGATCAAAGCGATCCACACCAAGTTGTCACCATGCACATACTTCACTCCCTCGGGGGTTGGGGAACATGTCCTGCCAAGGCAGCCCGTCCTGACTGTGCCCACCAGAAAGTCCTCACATAGAGAAGGTTTCTGCACTCAGGGGCCTGGCTCCACCCCCAGAGCCACCCATCCAGAATTCTAGTCCCTGATCATTTCTCTGCTTTGCAAACCTTCCCTCTCTTCTCTAAGCCTCAGCTCAGAGGACTGTGCTGGGTATCCCCGAAAATTAGCCCCCGTGCCCTGCCTGGTGTCCGCATCTCCTCCATCAGCTCCCAACGCTGTCTCTGAACTACACGCACACACACAGACACACACACACACACACACACACACACACACACTTCTCTTCTTCCTTTCTCTCCCTCTCTGAGCCAGTCCCACATCCCTGGCTGCCTGCTCAGGGGTGACAGCTGAGGTCTGACCTACACCTGGCCAGAGACAAAGCACCTTGTAACTGCCCCCACGGGTCCCAACTGAACTCCGAGATGAATTACAACCAACTCTTCTCTTTCGGGCTACTGTGACAAATTCAGGGAGGAGCAGGGAAGCGTCCATGCTTAGCAGTCTAAACCTCAGTCCGTCTTTGCAGGTTATGGTAATGAGGCCACACTGTAAGGGACAATGGTGTCACCAAGGCGACCCTGGATCAGTGGATTTGACCAATGTTCTAGACCTTGTAGATGACAGGTGAGCCCGCAGCAAGGGCTGTGGAGCCTTTGCCGGCTTCAGTGCCTGGACCGTGAGACCCTGAGCAAGACGCTTGTCTTTCTGAGTCTCTGTTTCTGCCTCATAAGACAGGGTGCTAAGACCTACCTCCCACGGAGCTGGTGCACATTGTGGAAATCAGATACAACACCCAGCACCAAGCCTGGAATGTGGTCTCGGCGCTATAACCACGATCGTCATTAGCGTTTTGGAGGGAGGCCACCCAGCTTTGCGGCTCCCTGGCTCTCTGAACCCACTCACTCATGTGGCTCCTTCTTCAGATGAGAACAGCACCAGGCTGGGATTTCTGTTTGCCTCGCATCTCACAAAAGTGCTGACTTCTTCAATCCAACACACCCAGGCCCTGAGGCTGAGCCAGGAAGAGTGACAGGAGGTGGCACAAGGTGGACAGGGGCACCCACCTACTCAAGCCCCAAAGTGTCCTTGGATCCCCATCACCTATCCACAATCCTGGTCCTTTGGAGACCCACGGCAAGGCTTGACTGTTCCAAGAAGGGAGGCCACGCCCTCAGCCCCGAGAAAGGATTCAAAGGTAACTAGCAAGACACCAGAGCTATGCCATCTGATCCGGGGGCCACCAGCCTCAGGAAGGGACTGAGCCCTTGGAATGTAACTAGTACATATTGACATGTGCTGACAGTGTAAAATCCACATTAGATTTGCAAGACTTTGTGCCAAAAAAAGACTATAACTCAAGTCATTTTTATATTGATTGTATGTTGAATGATAATATTAATATAGTATATGTATTTGGTTAAATAAATTGTATTATTAAAGTTAATTTTGATGATTTCTTTTCACTTTAAAAGCACGGCTACTAGAAAATTTGAGATGACATACATGGCTTGCGTTTACGGCTTGTACTGTGTGTCTACCGGGCGGTGCTCTCCAGACAGTCTGCCCAATGTGATACAGCTGGCTTTAGGGGCATGGCCCGGGGAGGCCAGGGTCCTCCTCTATCCTTGCTCCCAGGGGCTCCTGCAGCATCCTCACCATCGTAGCCCCCTCTGCCCTGGTCTGCATAAGATCCAGAATCATGGGAACATTTCCACGTCCCACGCACCTTTGCATGCCCACCACCCAGCACCATGTACACAGTACCTCAAGCACATAGGGTACTTTTGTGCAACTTCAGGAAAGAAGTTCCTTACTCAAGTTACTTTATTGGTGTTCTCCAGAAAATTAGCATGATAAACATATAAATCCATGATATCTACCATAGGAATGATTCACCTGGGATATAGCACCCTTGTGCAGTGTGCAACCTGCCCAGCCATATGCGGCAGCTCTTCCAGTATCTAGCTGTTCAATACACATTAATTGGAGAGATAATTGAAGAAGAGAGAATAGGATCCGCTACCCCCTCTTGACATTTCTGGGCTGAGGCAACACCTCTTCTCCAATGAAAGAGACTGTTTCTTTCAGGCAAGAGGCCACTCCTCAGGACTGCGGTCCCAGCTTCAGTACCCACCATGGGAAAACCATGTCACTGCAGCACCATGACACCAACATTCCTCCAGAATGTTCACAGAGCTACGGGCAGAAGGTAAACACCTACTGATGCTTCAAGCCCAGCCTGAGGATCTCTTCTGTGAAGAAAACCCCCATCTGAGCTGCTGATGTCCCAGGGGGCCCCAGGAGTCTAACCTGGAGTTGTTACCTGTTGCATTGAGGGGCCGTTGCTTTGTTGAGGGCCGGGCGTGGGGACAGACTGGTGCGGGTGCTGGCATGCTTCTAGCAAGGAGTGCGGGTGCACATCTGCTTAGAATAATTAACGCTCCTCGTCTTGTCTGACTCACAGGGCAGCATCCACAGAGAGGCGGAGGGTGAGATAAGCCAGGAGGGCTGGGAGGGTCCGACTCGCGACTTCCATGGTCAGCTCCGTTTCCCACCCCCAGTGTCCTGCCTGCCCTCGATGGGCTTTGCTGGCTGGTCGTACAAACACATAGATATTTACCCGTCTGTGTCAGGGTGCGTTTTCATCCTATGCTCCCCCAGTTTCTCACTGCTACTAAGTATAGCTTCTGTTTATGTTCCTTTAATGTCTTACATTGATGAGTTCCCTTGTTTGACACTTTTCTGTCACAGGCAGATTTTTCTTTGGTCCCCAGAAAAATGTAAAAAACTGGTGTTTTGTTTGTTTGTTCACTCATTTTTTCTTTTATT
Organism: Lepilemur ruficaudatus; assembly: GCA_963574885.1. Lineage (NCBI taxonomy): Eukaryota > Metazoa > Chordata > Mammalia > Primates > Lepilemuridae > Lepilemur > Lepilemur ruficaudatus. The sequence continues at coordinate 11,488 of CAUYRT010038193.1, read as the reverse complement.
TTAAACACTTTTCATATTTTCCCACATCTGAGTTTGGTGGCTTCTACGGAGCCATAGGAAGTGAGTGAGGGGCCCAGGCCAAGAGCATCAGAACAATTCTCAGCCCGGTTTTCCAGAGCTCTTTGTGGTTCCCTTAACCAAATGGATGTTTTGTGGAGAGTTAGGTTATTTTGTACAGTAAACAATTTTTTTTTCTTTTCCTTTTAGCCACTTAATGTGGTATCATGAAAGGAAGATGGACTTCTTAATGAAAAAAAGCTGAGATGGGAGAAGGAGGCCAGCACATCAGGAGCACTTCCAGGCTTACATAAGTAACATTCCTGCTGCATAAACATCTTGGCAAATCTAGAGACTAAATCCCCATCCCACACTGCTGGCCTGAACCAAGCTCTGTATTACATTAAAAAAAAAAAATCCCATTGATGGTAACATTTTTCTGTCCAGAAACAAGTCATTAGTTTGCACAAAGGAATCCAAATGCATCTGCTGAGTTCCCCAAAGTTCTAGTGGAAAATATTATCTACAGAAAAAGCAAGCGAGGACTCAGAGTGGAGGATTGTGATTTCTTAAGAGTGAAGCGGAGAGAAATGGCACTTACACCCCGTGAAGTTCTTTCAGCGCAAAATTGTGAACCCCAACCTAAATTAAACCATCCTAATTTGGCAAATGCCAGTGAGAGAGTCTGAAAAAAACAATCATTATTTTTAATGAATCATTAACTTTACTGGAAATTTTAACCAAAATTGAAACCTGACATTTTTATCTAACTCTCGAAATGATATGAAATTGAAGTATGCAATTTGTGGGCCTGGGAACCAGCTCTTCTTTGATATGTACATACAAATGTTTTCATATGAATTTTTGTTCCCAAGGAAGAATGGGACTTAGAGCACACTATCTGTCTCATACTGTATTATCCACACCATTCCACTTCCAAGAAGTGGTAACACCAAGTTGTGAGGAAGAACTATTTCTTCTTTCTAAATGTTTGAGGCACAAAAATAGTCATATGCCAATAAAACCAGTTTCCATGGTTCCTAAGCTACAAAGAATATTTGCATTTCTTTCTTCAATTCCCACAAGTAATAACTCTCTAGAAGTGGCCCCTCTGAAGTCTTCTTCAGAAAGTCTGAACAGACTGATTAGCATAGAAGTAATAGAGAAAGTAATTAGAGCTCCCCCCCAGTACCCACAAAGGGCATCAAGCCCAAATAATTTCTCAGTGCTTCTCACACTATTCTGCAGCATAGAAAAAAAGGGAAACTTTCAATTATTAACAAAGCCAAAAATACCATTGGTTTGAAAACTTGACAAAGAGTTTAACGGAATGTAAAACTATAGCTCACTCTCACTTATTAATATTGATATGAAGATACTATAGAATATCTAAGCAAATAGAATCCAACAACATATTAAAAATAATACATTATGAGAAAATGATGTTTATTCCAGGAATGCAAGTGTGGTTCAAAATAGAAAATCTAGTAACATAATTCATCATGTTAATAGAGATAAGGACAAATAATATGATCATCTCCAAAGATACAGACAAGACACTTGAGAAATTCAACACTCATTTAAGCTAGAAGTATTTTCCCACTGAAATCAGGACCAAGACAAAGATGCGCACTATCACCATTACTGTATAAAGTCATATTGGAAGTATTATGCCAAAGCAATAAAACAAGGAAAATAATTAGAAACAGAACAATTTGAAAAGAAACAATAACAAAAGAAAGTCTCTCTCTGCAGGCAATATGATTATATATTATATATTTCTTTGGGGAAAGCCCCAAAGAATCAATGAAAAAACTGATACAAACAATAAGACAATTCAGTAAAGTAGCAGGATGTAAAATCAATAAATAAGAGCAATAACCTTCATATCTATAAACAAAAGCCATCTAGAAGAAATAATGAATGAGAAGATCTCATTCATGATAGGGAGAAAAAGAAAACCTCAGTGTCAACAAGAAATGTCCAAACCTATTCAAAGAAAATATAAAAGTTTTATGAAAGATACAAAAGGGTAATTGAAGAAAGGAAAAGATATGCCATGTTCATGGACAGGAAATAATAATAAAAATCCAGCACCCCTTCAATGATAAAGACCCTTAGCAAACTAGGCATAGAAAGAACATACTTCAAAATAATAAAACCATATATAACATACCTGCAGCCAACATCACACTGAATAAGGTAAAGTTGAAAACATTCCTCCTAAGATCTGAAATATGACAACGATGTCCACTTTCACCACTTCTATTCCTATCCAAAGCAATTGGGCAAGAGAAAGTAATAAAGGGCGTCTAAATCAGAAAAGCGAGGTCAAACTATCCCTTTTTGCCAATGATATGATCTTATGTCTAGAAAACCCTAAAGATGCCTCCTAAAGACTCCTAGAATTAATAAATGAATTCAGTAAAGTCTCAGGTTACAAAATTAACATACACAAATCAATAGCATTGCTATTCACTAACAACAGCCAAACTGGAAATCAAATCGAGGACTCAATACAATTTACAATAGCTGCAAAAACAAACAAGAAAAAACACCTAGGAATATACTTAACCAAGGAGGTGAAAGATCTCTACAAGGAGAGCTACAAAACACTGATGAAAGACATTGTTGATGCCACAAATGGAAAATCATCCCATGCTCCTGGATTGCAAGAACCACTATTGTTAAAATGTCTATATTGTCCAAAGTGATTTACAGATTCAATGCAATTCTGATCAAAATACCAACATCGTCTTTCACAAAATTGGAAAAAACAGTCCTAAAATTCATATGGAACCAAAAAAGAGCCTGAGTAGCCATAGTAATCCTAAACAAATGAACACATCTGGAGGCATCACATTACCCATCTTCAAATTATACTACAAGGCTATAGCAACCAAAATAGCATGGTACTGGTATAAAAGTAGACACATAGATCAATGGAACAGAATGAGAACCCAAAAATAAAACCATATACCTACAACCAACTTACCTTTGACAAAGTAGACAAAAACATACATTGGGGAAGGATGCCCTATTCAACAAATGATGCTGGGAAAATTGGAGAGCCACATGAGGAAGAATGAAATCACATCCCTACCTCTCAATATACACAAAAATTAACTCAAGATGAATTAAAAACTTAAACGTAAGAGTGAACATCATAAAAATTCTGGAAGAAAACTTAGGAAAACTCTTCTGGACATTGGCCTAGGCAAAGAATTTTATGACTAAGACCCCAAAAGCAAATATAACAAAAATAAAAATAAATAAATGAGACTTCATTAAACTAAAAATTTCTGCATAGCAAAAGAAATAATCAACAGAGGAAATAGCCTACAGAATGGGAGAAAATATTTGCAAACTGTACATTAGACAAAGAACTAATATCCAGAATCTATAATGAACTCAAAAAAAACCCCAGCAATAAAAAACAAATAATCCTATTAAAAAGTGAGCAAAAGACATGAACAGACCTTTTTCAAAAGAAGACATACAAATGGTCAATGAATATATGAAAAAATGCTCAATATTACTAATCATCAGGGAAATTCAAATTAAAGCCACAATGAGATACCACCTTACCCTGTCAGAAAGGTCACTATTAAAAAGTGAAAAAACAACAGATGTTAGCATGGCTGTGGTAAAAAGGAAATGCTTATACACTGTTAGTGGCAGTGTAAATTAGTATGACCTCTACAGAAAACAGTATGGAGATTTCACAAAGAACAAAAGCTAGATCTACCATTCAATTCAGCAATTCCACTACTGGGGATCGACTCAAAGAAAAAGAATTCATTAGATCAAAAAGACACCTGCACTTATATGTTTCTTGCAGCATAATTCACAATTGCAAAGATATGAAACCAATCTAAGTGCCCAGCAACTGATGAGTGAATTTAAAAAATGTGGTGTACACATGTACTCACCAGCAAATTGTTTTCACTGATCAACACCTAAGTGCACATATAGGAACAACATTTATCGGGTGTGGGGCAGACGGGAGGGGGAGGAGGGGATGGGTATATACATACATAATGAGTGTGATGTGCACCGTCTGGGGGATGGTCATGCTTGAAGCTCTGACTCGAGGGGAGAGGGGGACAAGGGCAATATATGTAGCCTTAACATTTGTACCCCTATAATATGCTGAAATAAAAAAAAAAAGAAAGAAAATCAAGCGGGAGGGAGCGGGGAGGAGGGGATGGGTAAATTCACACCTAATGGGTACAATAACTTTGAATCAAACTGCACAAAATCACTTTATTTAACTAAAATGTTTGTACCCCATAATATTGTGAAATAAAAAACATAAAAACATTTTTTTTTTAAATGTAGTATATATACACCATGGAATACTACTTGGCTATTAAAAAGAATGAAATAATGTCTTTTGCAGCAACTTGGATGGAATTGGAGGCCATTATTCTAAGTAAAGTAATCCAGGAACAAAAAAACAAATACCACATGTTCTCATTTGTAAGTGTGAGCTAAGCAATGAATATGCGTGGTCATAACAGAATGATTTAATAGACATTGGGGACTCAGAAGCTGGAGGGTGGAAGAAGATTGCATCACCTATTCAGGTGATGGGTACAATGTACACTATTCAGGTGATGGCTAAATTAAAAGACTTCTCACTATGCAATTCATAGACTTCTCCACTATGCAATTAAGAGATGGGCAAATTAAAAGACTTCTCCACTATGTAATTCATCCATGTAACAAAAAACCATTTGTACTCTCTAAATCCACTTAAATAAAAGAAAAGAAAAAGTAAAATAAATTCTGAAAGTTTAATAAAAACTTCTGACAGATTTAGAAGGAAAAAATTATACACAAAAATCATAATTAAGTAGATCTCATGGAGTTAGAGAGTAGAATGATGGTTACCAGAGGCTGGGAAGGGTAAGGAAGAGGGGAAGATAAAGAAAGATTGGTTAATGGGTACAAAAATACAGTTATATAGAAGAAATAATTCCAAGTGTTTGATAGTTAATACTTTACTATGTATTTCAAAGTAGCCAGAAAAAAACATTGGGAATGTTACTAACCAAAAAAATGATAATTTTTTCAGGTGATGGATATCCCAATTACCCTGATTTGATCACTACACATTGTATGCATGTATCAAAATATCACAATGTACCCCATTAATATAGATAATTATTATGTATCAATAAAAAAATTTAAAAACAAAAAAACTTTTGTGAAAGATACAAAAGTCTAGAAAAAATCAGGGATTAATTACTTAAAACTTGGGAGGAAGGAAAACTTTCCTAAACCATGACTTGAAATCCAGAAGCAATAAAGGAAAAGACTGATAAATTTGACAAAATATAAATAAATTTTCAAAAACTTTTACATGGTAAAAACAAAAGCAACAAAAACACCATAAGTAAAGGGAAAAGGGCAAATAACAAAATGTGGAAAAGAGATTCTAAAAAGACAGAAAAAAAAGGCTAATGATCTCATAGAAAAATGGGCAAGAGCTATAAACGGACAGGTCAGAAAAAAATGCAAATGGCCCTCACACATGTGTGTATTAATTAGCATTCACAATAAAAGAAATGTAAATGAAAAGTACACTGTGTATGATTATTAGGAGACAAAAATCCAAAAGTTTGATTACAAACTTATTGCTGGTAGGAGTTAAAAAATGCTACAAGTCTATGAAAAGAAATTTGGAAATATCTAACAAAATTATACAAGTATTTGATCCAGAAATCTCTCTTCTCAAAATCTACTCTAAATGCATATTCCAAAATATTTTTAAAAGTGCACAGATCTATTCATATCAAAGGAGAAGAAACAACTCAAATGTCCATAAACAGGGTTGCATTAAGTGTTCAAACTATGGTACTTCCATTCAATGGAGAACTATGCAGGCGTTAAGAGGAATGAGGAATATTTCTATGTATTACTAAAGACAGTATCCATAATATATTATTATGTAAAGAAAAACAATTGAAGAATAAAATTTTAAAACTGGATATATATATACAGTTACCAGCTGGAAAAGGAAGGGACATGACAGAACAGAAAGGCCTGGAAACTGACATCTCTGAATTTACTTTGTCTTGCAGATTTTACTTTGGTGCAATGTAAATGTTTATCAAAAATATAAAAGTGAAATACAAGGAATACTTACAAAGTAATTTATGAAAATAGAAAAGCAAATTGAAACAAATAAATCTGTCTATTGACTTGTTGTCTTATGCATACAGAGGGGTATAATTGAAAAATGGTTTTAAAACATAGTAATTTGATTAAACATTTCTTGTGGGGTATATCCCAAGGTCAAAAAAGTAACTGCAAGAAATCTTAATAGTTACTAATCATGTTGCTAGAAATAATTTTGGAATTGCTATTCTGAAGCTAATGTAATGCTAGCATGATATAAATAAATAATTATGATTGTTAGGAATCAAAATTTTAAGTATAAGACAAAATAGGTAAAATTTAAAATCTTTTGTTATCCTCCAATTTGAATTTGAAGATTTCAGAATAAACTGATAATGTGTTTCATTTTTAAAAATGCATTTACTTGTTCTGTTCATTCATAACAGCCTATAAACAATTATCAACCAAGGAGCAAGTAACACCACTAATACCTATATTTTGTTCTCTAAATTCCATTTCCCACCAAAAGAAACCAGGCTCCTTGAGGAAATGGCTGAATGCTGGTCTTGTGCAGGACATGTACAAGAAAAACCTGGAATATCTTGTCAAACCTGGGAACAAGGATGTAATCATGTACTGCTAGGGTTGAGTCAAAAAGATTCAGAAACCAACTTGAGAAGGCTCCCACTGGTCAAAAGTATTACAATTTAAGCACCAAGAAGAATAGTGATTACAATCGATTGAAGCATATCAAATATGTTTAATCCGAGAGATCATAATGATAAGCAAACAAACAAAATGAGACAGCACCCCAGACTTACTTTTGCCTTTATTGGCTGATAGAATGTCAAATCACTCTGAAATTGGTAAACAAAGGGGGGAAAATCAAACATTTACCCTGTCTTCCCCATATGCACTGTACCTCAGGGCAGCCAAGTTGCTGATGAGAGGAAATGTGTGGAAGTATCCCAGCTAACATTTAAAGAAGGAATGATAGAAGAGCACCATTTTGGAACCTCTAATGATCATCAATGTCTGATAACAACCATTAGATGAAAAACTGATAGGGAACTTTATAATGGCAGGGCTGAAAAAGTACTTGAAGAGCTAATGGCTAAAAACTTACCAAATTTGGCAAGAGAAGTCTATAGATTTAAGAAGTAAAATAAATGACAAACAGAAAAAACCCAAAGAAAGACATGCCAAGACACATCAAAATAAAACTTTTGAAAACTAAAGTCCAAAAAAAAAAAAAAAAAAGTGAAAGTGGCCAGGGAAAACACCACCACCTTACCTATAGGGGAAAACAATTTGAAAACAACTTGAATGACAGCAGATTTCTCTTTGGAAACCATAGATGCCAGAAGGAAGTGGCATAATATTTTTCAAGAGCTGAAATAAAAGAACTGTCAACCTAGAATTCTATACCCAGTGAAAATATCCTCAGGATTGAAGGGGGAATCACAACATTCTCAGATGAAGGAAAACTAAGAGAATTGTCACCAACAGATCTACCCTAATGCAATGGATAAAGGAAGTTATCCAAGTAGAGATAAAGTGATGAAAGAAGGACTATTAGAACATCTGAAAGGAAGAAAAGATATGGAGAAAACACAATTATGACTAAATAAAAGAGATTTTCCTTCTCTTGAGTTTTCTAAATTATGTTTGATGGTGAAAAAAAATAAAATACTGTCTGATGTGGTTCTAAACACATGTAGAGGAAAATTTAGTACAATTATATTATAAATGGGAGAAGGTTACGAGGTATAAATGGAGGCAAGATGTCTATACTTGACTTAACCGGTAAAAGGACAATATCAGTAGAATGTGATAAGTTGTTATCACTAAAATACTATACAAAGAGATACATTCAAAAACACTATACATAAATCAAATTGAAATTCTAAGAAATGTTCATGGTAGCCATAGGAAGGCAGGAAAAGAAAGCAGAGAAACAAAAAACAGAGAGAACATACAGAAAATAAAAAAATGAAATGGGAGATGCATGCCTTAACATATAATAATTCTATTAAGTGTAAATAATCTAAATATACCAACTATTGGCAGAGATCAGCAGGTCTATTGACAATGATCCAGATGATTTCTGGTTTCTGGTTCTACATGTAAGAAGATTGAAAGTCACCACTCCATCCTAACAACAAGTAAAAAGCTGAACAGACTGAAGAAAAATCAACAAGTCTTCTAGGGTCCATAAGTTAGGTGAGAACACTGAGCAAATTGCTGCCCCTGAGATTGGAGAGACAGACAGGTAAATGCATGGAGTCATCGCTAACCAGAGCAGAGACTCATGAGCAAAAACCACATTGGAAACCAGTGCTGGGGTAGGAAAACCTGAACTGTAATTGACAAATTGCTGGAGGCTTCATGTGGACAAGTCTGAAAGTTAAAACTCCATGGGACCCACTCACGGTGTGGGGGAGGGGTGCACAATTTTGTAAGATTTACCTCCAGGAGCTCCCACCAGTATCTCATAGTAAATATCAGAGAAATATCCCCTTATGCTTCCGGAAGACCACAGTCAAAAGAAACCACTTTGAAATAAGTCAGAACATGCTGTCCTTAACAAGGTCTGCCCTCAGGAGAAACTAATTAACCAGGGCCTACACTGCTAGGGTATTATCAGAGACTAACTGACCCAGAAGATGGGAAATACCCAACTCCAGTCAGCCCTAGCCATCCATGTGGGAAAAGGGAAATACCCAATTCCTGCCCACTCTAGCCTTCCATGTGGGAAAAAGGAAATAACCTACTTCAGCCCACTGAAACCATCCTCTCCCACCTAAGCGGGCAGAGAAAAAAAACTCAAGAAACACTTGCGAAGTTCCAGGTGCAGAGGCACACGCTCACTAAAAAGCTGAGACCTACTCACAGGACTCTAGGATGCTACCCCACCCCGCACACCTCACCACCACATTATGAAAGACCTATTTACAGCATTTCCTTTTAGCTGGTACATTATATCTGGCTATCAAGAAAAAATTACAAAGCACACCAAATATTTACAAAACTAATCAATGTAATCTGCCATATTAACAGCCCAAAGAAGGAAAGCTACATGTTCCCATCAATCGATGCAGAAAAAGCATTTGACAAAATTCAAAATCCATTCATGTTAAAAACTCTCAGAAAAATAGAAATAGCAGAGAAGTCACTCGACTTGGTAAAGAAGACCTACAAAAACCTACAGTAAACATTATACTCAATTGTGAAAGGCTGCATGTTTTCCCCCTAAGATTAGGAGCAAGGCTGGGATGTCTGCTCTCACCACTCTTATTCAACATAGACTGGAAGTTCTAGCTAATGCACTAGGCAAGGAAAGGAATAAAAGAAAGAAAGAAAACTCTCCCTATTTGCACATGACACGATTGTCCACACAGAAGATCCCAAGAAATATGCCAAAAATTCCCGGAATTCCTAAGTGAGTTCACAAGGTGGAAGGATACAAGATAAACTTACAAAAATCAGGCTGGGCATGGTGGCTCACACCTGTAATCCCAGCACTTTGGGAGGCCAAGGCACAAGGGTCACCTGAGCCCAGGGGCTCAAGACCAGCCTGGGCAACTTAGTGAGACCTTGTCTTTACAAAAAAATTAAAAAAATATTAGCTGGTCACGGTGGCGTGTGCCTGTACTCCCAGCTAGCTACTCAGGAAGCTGAGGAAGGAGGATAGCTCGAGCCCAGGAGTTCAAGGCTACAGTGAGCTATGATTGCACCACTGCACTCCAGCCTGGGTGACAGAGCGAGACTCTGCCTCTTAAAAAACATACAAAAATCAAATGTATTTCTATATAACAGCAATGGGCACATGGAGATTGAAATTTCAAATGTTATAATTATTCAAAGGAAAGTAAAATATTTAGGTGTAAATCTTAAAAATCATATAGGAACTGTTTGCTGAAAACTCACAACACTGATGAAAAAAATTAAAGAAGATCAAAATAAATGGAGAAGCATATCATGTCCATGGATTGGAGGACTCAGGGTAATAAAGATGCCAATTCTCCCTAAATTGCTATACAGGGTTAATGCAATGCCTGTTACAATTCCAGGAATTTTCCATGTAAATTCTCAAATTTAGGTGGAAAAGCAAAGGCACTGAAATAACTAAACAAAGTTTCCAAAAAAAAGAATGAAGTGGGAGAAATCAGTCTACTCAATGAAAGCAGAGAAACAAAAGACTTACTGTTATATAGTTACCGTTATCAAGACTGTGGCATTGGCAGCGGGACAGACATTGATCAATAGAACGGAACAGAGAACCCAGAAATAGACCCACACAGCTATGCCCAGCTGATTTTTGACAAAGCAGGAAAGCAATTCAGCAGAGTAAAGACAGCCATTGCAACCACTGGCATTGGAGCAATTGAGCATCCACGGGCCAGGGAAAAAAGAACCTTGCCCTACCTTATGCAAAAATTAACTCAAAGCGGATCATGGGCTCAAATGTGAAATGCAAAATTATAAAACTTTTAGGAGAAAAGGACATAGGATAAAGTGTTTAGGGCTAGGACTAGGCAAAACGTTCTTGGATTTGACCCAAAAAACATGATTCATAAAAGGAAAAACTGAGAAATTGAACTTCATCAAAATTAAACACTTTTGCTCCACGAAAGATCCTGTTAGGAGGATGAAAGGGAGCTATAGAGTGGGAGAAAATATTTGCAAACCACATATCTCATAAAGGGTAGTCTCTAGAGGATATTGTAAAGACTCACATAACTAAACAGTAAAAAAGCAAGAAATCCTTAGAAATTGGGCCAAAGACATGAACAGACGTTTCACTAAAGAGGATGCACCCATGACGGCAAATAGCACATGGAAAATAGTTGACATGATTAGGCATCAGGGAAATGCAAATTAAAAGTGCAATAAGCTATTGCTGCGTCCCTATTGGAATGACTAAAATACAAATTAGTGACACCGAAGCTAGTGAGGATTTGGAGAAATTCAATCATTCACAAGTTGCTGGTGGGAATGTACCATGGTACGGTTACTCTGGAAAACCACTGGGAAGTTTCATATAAAATTAAACACGCGACTAGCAGTTGTCAGTGCCTGGCACTGAGCTCCCACTTCACAGAGGAGGTGGGTGAGAACCAGCCTGATTCCAGAGCCTGCCCACGGTCACAGCTGGTGAGAGAAGGAACCAGGGCCTTTGCCTCCCAGCCCCCCACTCTCCCACTACCCTCTTTTTTTTTTTTTTTTTTTGAGTCAGTGTGGCAGCCCAGTTGCCCGGGCTGTCGAGTGCCATGGCATCAGCCTAGCTCACAGCAACCTCAAACTCCTGGGCTTAAGCGATCCCCCTGCCTCAGCCTCCCAAGCAGCTGGGACTACAGGCATG